>OZ018320.1:35726003-35793503 GCA_963969495.1 Ceratothoa steindachneri | reverse complement strand
CACCTCCTCTGTTTAGTAATTCACACACGTTTCTTTTAACTTCACCAAACTCAAAGAACATTTAATTCTCTCCCAAATTATATTAAGTTTAAGAAAAGGCGAAAAGCGACTTATTAAGTGCAATAATTCTAAATTAATTAGTAATAATTTTCCTTAAAGTTGTAAATTATATGTTACATTTTCCTTTCGCATATTGAATTAATATGGTTAAATTAATCATTTAGTGTGTATGTTAATAATTCCCAAATCCAATCTCTTTCCTTGCAATTATGCAGAGTTTAGAGGATACAATTAACGCCTTCCAAATGCATTAAAAGCAGTCAATGTCTTTATTTGTTTCGGAGATGAATTAAAGTAAATGCAATAGATCTTCTGTATGCAATTTTTTGCCATTAATATCTACTCCATTTGTGTACAAAAGCGAGTAAAAAGTACGATTTATAAAAAAATAAATCGTATTAAAATATACTTTTTCATTTATTTATAAATATATGTTTGGATACTGATGTAGATTATTTTTGTGGGGGGGAGAGAATTACAAATGTGAGACAGATAAAATTATGACTTATAGCTCAATATAAATTATGTAAGTTTAGATTCATTTAAAATATGTCATAAATTAGGTTATATTATAAACGAGTTCGACACCAAAATCGAATTTAACACAACCCAGTTATAATTATAGACATGACCCAGTCTGATCAAAGAAATAAAATTTCGCTACTGTAACTTTTCACTACGTGTTCCATTTTTCTCGTATCACCATCTTGTAAGGAGTAAATATCTCATATATTTTCCCCAAGTTCTCTTCCCCATACTAGAGTCGTTTCTGTTGCATCTTACATAGTAAGATCAATTGTAGATAATAGTAACGAATTGTGTCAATTTGAACTGAAATATTTTATTTACAACTTAAATATCTGTTTATTTCTTACGGCTAATTTATTCCTTTGAAGTACTGGTGAAATTTGTAATTACACCGAAGAAAAGACATCGAGTGTGGTTAGTCGCGGGATGGAGTCTCTTTCGGGCTGACTTCACGGCGGCTGCCATACGATGTAGATGCTAGTGATTCGGAATCCACGCTAATTAGTGAGTCCACTAAAAAGAAATAAAAGGCATCTTAAATGAGTCAAGATTGGTATCAAAAGGGGCCTACCAAATGATTATTAATTTTTTTGGTTCACTTTTCTCAAAACAACGATGACCTTTCCACCAGAACTTGACTGCGTTCGTAAAAGGTTCCGGAGAGGCCGGAGTGGTGTACTTCAGTCTTGGGAGTATCGCAAAAAGCGCAGAAATTCCCCGAAAGCTCAAGGTAAATTCAATTTACTCCTGACTTTGAGAGGAAGTGTCAATGCCTCGAAATAAGAGTGTCACGAAATGACAGCGGAGCCCATGCAACTTCATTGCATAGGTTCCGCTGGGTGGGATTTGTCTTGTTACCATTAGGGAATGTTATCTATGGGTGATGACAAGCAGGAAAGGAAAAATATGACACTTTGGTGGAAACAGCTTGGCTTACTTCCCCCTCCCCACCAGCAAGGGGGTGTCAGATACAGCATGAACGACCATGCTGCACCTGACATATGAAAGATTGCGTGCCTCCTGTTCCTCAATACCCGTAGTTTCGCTTCATAGATTTAAGTAAATAACCACTAAACTCTACTTACTGTAAACAATGAAGTGGAAACCTCACGGGCCCCCAAACCGTAGAGATAAATGTGGAAACACAAATGTGAGGATGTAGAAAAGATGGAAGAAGCAAAGGAACAAAATGAATCCGAGCTCTAACGATCCATTGATGCTTAAGATCATTTTCTCGTTCAGATCCTGTTAAGATCATGTTGATGCTTCACATTACTTCGCTTGCTTAGATCATGTTAAAATCATGTTGATGCTTAAGATTCCTTTCTCGTTCAGATCATGTTAAAATCAGGTTGATGCTTCACATTACTTCGCTTGCTTAGATCATGTTAAAATCATGTTGATGCCTAAGATTCCTTTCTCGTTCAGATCATGTTAAAATCAGGTTGATGCTTCACATTACTTCGCTTGCTTAGATCATGTTAAAATCATGTTGATGCTTAGGATTGCTTTCATGTTTAGATCATGTTAAAATCATATTCGCTCTTCTTGATCCTCATATTACTTTTCTTGTTCAGATCATGTTCGTCGAGGCGTTTCGGCGAATACCACAACGAGTGATCTGGAAATACGAGGGATCTGACCTCGATCTCCCATCAAATGTCCTTACACGAAAATGGATGCCACAAGAAGACATCCTCGGTAAGCTTTCAAGGATGACATCAAAAGTGGCATCTATTTCGGATATCTCAACATAACATCTTAAGGGAGTGCGATACGAAGGCTTCGTCGGTAAGCTTCTGAGGAAGACTTCAAAAAGTGTCAAAAACTTGGATATTTCAACGTGAACAAGTTAATGGGATTGAAAGTCATTATATGAGCTACATTTCCCTTGTACTAGTTCTTCTTGGTGACCTGGAAGAGTACTCTACTTCAGGGCGTCAATATCATTGAGTTAACAACGGAGAGATAAAACAGACAGTGCCATTTTGACCCTACTTACAGTGTCGAGGAATAGGTCACCTCCCCAGACAATACGTCTATATATATATATATATATATATATATATATATATATATATATATATATATATATATATATATATACATATATGCATCTATTGGTTGGGAGGAAAGAGATAAAAGCCACGAGAATATGTATATATACATATATCCTCTAAAGTACGTACGCTTCCTTCGCTATGTACAAGTACGTTCACTTCGTAAGAGTAATCCTTTGATTACGATGTATAAGAGTGCGATTTACTACAGGGGCCGATAGCGTTTAATAAGTTTACCAAGTTGCAGTTCAAGGATATATTTAAAGAGTGGAAACCAAAAATATAATTTTAATAAGTCACTACTTAATATATATATATATATATATATATATATATATATATATATATATATATATATATATATATATATATATATACGGGAAATATAGGTAATGTAAATAAGGACAATTCTGACACAATATAGATTAATTGGCAATCGGGTAACGTTAATTACTCGTTAATCAGCTTTTAAATGGGATACTATAAATCAGTTATACAGAGGGAATATTTTATATGTCGGAAAGTGGGTCAATTAACAGGAGATACAATCAAGTGTCGTTTTACCTTAATGTGGTCACCTCGAAGAAGAGGAATCCTTTAGCGAGTCGGCGCGGGGAAATGGAGACGGACCATGTACATGATTCTCGGCTGAATATCCTGACGGTGACGAGGATAAAAGGGGGGGGGGCAGAAGACGAGTTCACGATCCTCCTTGAAGACGGACGATGGCACCTCTGCTTCAGAGAAGTGCAACCTCCAAAAATCGAGACTCTGACGCGGCTCAGCGCGAAGTCTCACACGGGATACTGGAGATCCTTGAGGGGGGGGGTCCAGATGAGAAAAAAGGAATCCTAGCCAATCCTTCGCAGATGAAACGATTCGAGGCTTGCTCTGAACAGAGTAAGCATTCACAAAAGAGATGGATCTGCCTGGTGAGATCCAACCTCGATAGTATAAGCAAATACCAGGGACTTGGAGAAACAGACTCACGATCTGAACCGAAAGCGACGGGTTCTCAAACTCAATCTGCCGATATTCGAAAACCCAAGGTATTTATATGACGACCATTTGGGGGGTTTCTCCTCGTTGGAAAACTCAGACGACTGGCTGACCACTTCCAGCGGCCAGATGGATTAGCATCTGTCGCCTGACCCAAGTCTTAATGACCTTTACGATGTGGGTGGGAAACTTTTGGCTAGCAGTTTCCCGACTACGGAGATTAGCGCTTCATCGTTGAGGTAAAAGCTTTTAGCACTCCCAACTTAATTAATTGCACCTGTGAGGTGGCTGACGGATATTCAAATTCTTTCTTCTTTTATTTTTCTCTTTGGATTCAGAGATTACTCCACGTGAAGTTATACTTAGGAGATATAGAGAGGGAAGAAATTCATGAAACAAATGAAGCGGGTATTCTTCTTGGCGTCCCTTTCCCTTACACACAGTTTTATCGCTCTGCACCCCATGGCGCCGCCTGCCTCCCTTTAAGAAGGAAATTTAACCAGTATACGCCAGGTTGCACTGGTATGAGACTGTGCTTAGGTCTTTCTTGCTGACCCAGTATGTAACAAGTGGTTCTTAGAAATTCATGGGCACAATAAACCAGTTCGTAAGAACCTAGAATACCCTATGCTGGTTAAGTCAGTTTTTATGGCCAGATTCTGTTTTTTCCTATTATTTTATTTTTAAATTGTTAATGGGTTTTGATGTTCTTTTCACCTTTAATTGAGTCTATTCAGGCTTTAAAGAAAGACGACAACAGACTTATGATGGGTAAAAGCTTAAAATTATAGTAGGGGAAATTTTCCTGCAGCAAAATTCATCACTCTTAATTGCTGAGTTTTGGAACTAGGATTAGATTCCTCAAAGACCAAACTTAAACAAATAGCAAGGATAGTGGGAAGTATGAATTTCATCCCATTCACGATGCCAGTTCTTATCTATCACCACTTAAATTTTCTCTAACTCCCTTTCAAAGCTAAATTCCCGTCGATTCACTTAAGATTTATCAATTATTTAAATTCTCTCTTAGGACATCCTAAAACTAAAGTATTCATATCGCATTGCGGGAATCTTGGTACACAAGAGGCTAAATATTATGGCGTGCCAGTTTTGGGGGTTCCTATTGCCTTTGACCAACACCGAAACGCGGCGAGGATGGCAAGGAAAGGGTATGCCATTGTCCTCCATTGGGAGGATATAACAACAGAGGACATACTCGACAGTTTGGAAATTCTCATTAATGGAACTTCGTAAGTTTTGCTCTGTTTCTTAATTTATCTATATTCTTCTTGTGAATATTATTGGTACTAGTACAGGGCTAGAGTCAGAACATCACGCTGCATCCTTCGTAAATCCAAGAAATGACAAAATATTGGCCATGGGCAACAATGACATGAACCAAGAGGTAAATAATACAAAAAACACATGGAAGGAATATTTACAAACTGAAATTGCCAGGTGAATCCTACCTCTTGTCGTTTCAGCTAGTCATCGTCATCATCATCACTTCACTAGCTCTATAATTTAAGAAGGGGATTTTTTTGAGTATTTGAATAATAATTTCATCTTAGTTTGGTTACGACTTATGTTTTTTATTAGTTATTTCTAATAATTCTTTTATAATATCAAAAAACAAAATGGTGAAGTTCAGAAATAAATATAGGTATGGAAATTTTGTGAATTTTTTAAAACGCAAAGAATTACAAATTGTGAAGTTCATAAAATTTATTTTATATATCTTCTTCTATAACTATATTTTAGCAACGTGATAATTTGAAAGGGGGGAAATTTAGTTTAGAGTTCCTTTTTAAAATTATTATAATTGGCGAAGTTCAGAAAATTTATAAAAATTTAACCATGGCTGCTTTTTTTTAGATTTTAAATTTTAATTTTAGTCGCGAAGCGCAAGCTCCCCCCTCGTAAGGAAGAGTGGCGAAGCCATTGCCTGGTTACACGTATAAATAAATTATGCTTTTTCTCATCTGATCCTGTGTTCAGTGGACCTCATATAATTAAGTATTACACTCGTTTCCCGTGCGTAGGGAATAGGCTACGTCCTGTGCATCCTATATATTCGGGGTAGGAGGTTTATTCCTACTATGGGTTGAATGATTAGTTTCGTTATTCATATTTTAGTTGCTATCAAATATTCTCCTCCCCTGAAAATGTGCTTCAGTAATAAAGAACTCCGGATATGATGTCAACTAAAGAAATGTTCTTGGTATCGCGAATGTTATTATCAATAGGTTTAGGTTTAAATATTCCGTACACACGGATGAACATGGTTGACACAACTAATATCTATTACTGATATCTATATCTTATCACTATGACCAGAGTAAATGTGTACACATATAAGCAATTGAATGAATGGCTAATATTAGTAATCTACGCGAGGTTAACTACGTTACCAAGAAGGGTTCTGTCCAAGAAACGGTACACCATGGGCTGTCTACCGAGAAACGCCGCCAAGCTCTGATACTGACGGAGCAGGTGTCCCTCGGATAACTTTGTTCCTTCAGAGACATGGATAAAAACAGACAAGAAAAACCAATTAAGCCGGCTGGCTCAAAGACCATCGTTAGTTGTTAAATGAGCAGTCCTGAGGTCCTCGAGGCTCCTCTTGTCTACTTCTTCTTGCTCTTCGCCAGAGATGTTTTTAGCCCCATCCCCCTCATATTCGAGGGTCCCCGAAGCTGGACGGGCCTGCCTCGACCTGTTTCTTGTCCAAAATGGAAGTTTGATCCTTTATCCTCCGCAGTGCATTTTACTGAGTAAGATATGACTTGGGAGTTGAACCTCCCGAATCTTCATTCATTTTTGAGAAGGATTTTCCCCTCTTGCGATGGAACAATCTTAGTCCTCTGCTGATCTTAGCTCCTTCTCAATTCGCGGGGATGGGGTCTTCATCTGGACATCCCCATTTGAGATGTTCTAAACCTCATCCAACATTAACCCTGTGGGCATTGTGTACATCTGGGTGTCCAGCATGCCGGCCACCAGCGAGAAGACATGCGTGACCAGCACCCTGGCTCCCAAGAACGTCACAAGTTGAGGGTCGAAAATTGGTGCCAGATCCTACTAGCAGATTGTTCCGATGGTCTCCCACAAGGGAACCTTGATAGTTTCCCACTATCTTTGTTAGCGGCTGAGCTTCCTCATTTTATTTCCGTTATCTTTCTTATGGAAGGGTTTTTGAGGAAGCATAGTGGGAGCTACCTCCATACTAGGGACGGAGCAGCAAACACTAAACACCCACCCTGGTTATCTGGCCCCAATAAGTGCATAGGGTACAGCTTGAATCCGCTTGGCACCATTTGTGGCAACATCACCCGCCCGCGCTATTGCCAAATTTGGCATCAAGGGACATCCCAAGGACTTGGGTGTTTAAGTATAGATGGGTAAAAGTAAAAAGCAGGAAGTTGCCCTCCTCTCTATCAGAGCCAAGACGCAAGAACAAAGAACATCTACCATCTTCTACCTGAACAGGGCGATTGGACGAAATATAGCCGCGACTACCCTACATAATTAGCCGCCGGCCAAGAACGATTAGTTTTAAGTGGCTTGTAAAGTAGTGGCAGAAAAGGTGGTAGAGAACAATGTCTGATGATTTATAGATAAAACTATTTTCAGGCATAACGAGGGCATTGGGGCCGAGTGGGCATGTCACTCTTCCGGATACTAGATGTAACGAGGCACCGCATTGCTATCAAGAAAATGATCAAAAATGCCCCTTTATGGACATAGTAAAATTGAATCGTCAACATAACGCCAAACATGTATTTGATTCGGAAATATGCCCAATATTCCCCAAATAAAACCTTGGCATTTGAAGATTTATTTTTACTATGGCCAGAAAGGGACAAATTTACTAAATTTCTAAACCAACCTAATAACTTTGATCCTTTCATTGAATTCAAATTTGAATGGCAATCAAACTTCACTATCTCCTTCCTTTATGTACTCATTCACCGTCATAAAGATTCCAACACTCTCCAACTTAGTTTATATCGTAAATCCACTCAATCAATTGATTACATAGACTTTTTACTCTGGTCATAGTGATTGAATATCAGTTGTCTCCACCATATTCATCCGTGTGTACGGAATATGTAATCCTAAACTCATTGATAATGAAATTCGCGATACCAAGAACATTTCTTTAGTTGACATCATATGCGGAGTTCTTTATTAATGAAGCACATTTTCAGGGGAGGAGAATATTTTATAGCAACTAAATTATGAACAACGAAAATAATCACTCCACCCATAGTAGGAATAAATCTACGAATATATAGGACGCACAGGACGTATCCTATCTCAGAGTTTACGAGCACAAATAATCCCTACTCACGGAAAACGAGTCTAATCCTAAATTTCAATATAGGAGGTCTACTAAACATAGCATCAAATGAGAAAAAGCATAATTTATTTATACCTCTAATGACTGGCTGAAAGGACAATAAGTAGGATTCACCTGGCAATTCCATTTTGTAAATATTCCCTCCACGTGTTTTTTGTATTTATTTCTCTCTTCATTATTGCCATTTTTTTTCTCCTCTTTTTTTTCATCCAAAGAATGGCCATGGTCAATATTTTGTCAGGCGTTGTACATTTGACGGATAAAGTGTGATGCTGCCAAATGAATCTTCCTCCTCAAAAGAGCTTAAATTTCTATCTATATCCTTCTCTTTTTATGACTAAGATTGCTTTTTGCGTAGCCGCGTCCCATAGGTAATATCTTTGGTTTGATACACGAAGTTAGGTAAAGAATCAGGAGGTATTCATGAATAACACCTTCTAATAACAATCCACCATATGAGAATTCTTGATTCACACCTACACTTATGTTTATGTCCATTTGGTCCTCCTTAGTGAGTATTTGATACCGTTGATCTGATATGGACCTTCGATATCTCATATCAGGGTTGAGTAAGCCTATTATAGTCAGTTTGTATTTTCCTCAATTCTATTTTTAAGTACAATATCGTTTCCAACATTTTTGGTGGAAACATCTTGAGTTTTTAGATGGCAGGAAAAATAATGTTATTTTTTTATTAGGTACAAGGAACGCATACAAACAATATCCCGGGTGATTAAGGACCAGAAAGAACTGCCGATTGAGAGAGCTATTTGGTGGGTTGAGTACATAGGCCGTCACAAAGGCGGCCCTCATCTTCGATACGCTGGAAAACGCCTCACTTTTCTGCAGTACTTTCTGCTAGATATTATCCTATTTTGGATCATTGTAATCATATTAAGCAATTATATCTTAATCCGTATGGTTAAAGTTATCTTTTGTCGAAGAAGTAACAAAACAAATCATCTCAAAAGTAAAGAGAAAGAGAAAGCTCACTAAATCAACACTAATTCAAAGATTTCTTGTCTCCTGACCGAAAACATAATTGAAAGTGATATTATCTTTGTAAATATCCTGAGAACAATTCATTATTACTTCATCATTGCTGTCATAGATGTTTTGCAAGTGATCAAATAAAATAGAATGATCTCAAAGTTTCACTTTTGATCACGTCGATGCCAGAGGGAAACCTGAAGACAAAAAGAGTATGAAGCTATGAACTGGGAGAAATCTTACAGAAAATTGGATGAATCATGTTTAGTTTTGTAATATCCTCGAAGCAGGAAAGGCAAGTAATTAGTTGTGAAGAAAAATGGGCAAGACATCGACCTTAGTTCAGTTGAGACAAAGACGTAGATGGAGGTTGGAAGGTAGAGAGAAAGCTAGCGTATTGTTTGCTGCTTTGGTAGATTTTTTTTTAGTGAATAAAAAAGATGAGTTTTGGCGAGATTTTCTAAAAAAAAATAATGATAAATAACTGAATAAAACAATAAAAATAGATAGTTAATTCGAGTAATATTTGTTTTCTAAATTACCTATTCATGCCCAAAAGAATGCATTAAAAAGATTCTATAACAGAAAAACAACCACATTATCACACCAAAATAGACGTTAGATAAACAAAGGACTAATTTGTTACTTGGCAAAACTTAATATAGAATATTCAAGTAAAATTAAACTAAAATTCATATTAAATTAATCAAATTAATCCATGCAAAACATTCTAAAATAATTCTGGAAATTCTGTTTGGGGCTTAGTTAATCCAGAGTTAAAAAACGACAAGAAAATAAATACATTAACAGGGCTTTCTGTTTATTAATTACGTTCAAATGTAGGCAACAAGAAAATCAATTCATAAATTTACTATAAAATGCAGTCATCACATATTTTGCTATTATGGCTAATATTTATTTCATTTAGTTTGCTTTTATAGCAAAATTCCTTTAGAAAATTTTTATTTTTGAATAGGATTAATTGTTGGTCAATTTGAAGGTGGTTTCTGTGAAAAGTGTCACCAATGACCGTTAAAAGAATCAATTTGGTGCCAATTGCTCGTAAAAAAAAGTTCAAAAATCGCTGTTCAAAAAACAATTGTTAAAATCAACAGTTGTTCGAATAAGCATTTTTTCGAATTCTATCTAAAAAAAATAATAATTCGAAAATCAGAACATTATTAATAAATATATAATTTACTTATTGAAATGAAATAATTTAAAAGGCATAAGAGGTAATTTATGCAAGAAAACCTAATCTAACTTAACATAATTCCGTCATTTTTGAGGGGACGCAGAATCTAACATATTTTTATGGTTGCCGACCACCTATACTTTAATTTTAATTTTTCTATTTTCGAATCATTATTTATTTTAGATCTTATTCGAAAAATTGCTCATTCGAACAACTACTGATTCGAACAATTATTTTTAGAACAACGGGTTTCGAATAAAGGTTTTTGAACAAGGGTTTCCGAATAATGTTTCTTGAAAACGCTTTTAGAATAACGGTTTTCGAATAACGGCTTTAGAACAACGGTTTACGAATAAGAGATTTCGAACAATCGTTTTTGAAGAACGGTTTTTGAACAACGGTTTTAAAACAAAGATTTTCGAATAACGGTTTTAGATCAACAGGTTTCCAATATCAGTTTTCAAACAACTATTTTCAAATAACAGCTTTCGAGCAGCGGGTTTCGAATAGCAGTTTTCGAGCAGGTTTCCAAATAACGATTTTAGAACAACATTTATCAAATAACGGTTTTAGATAAACGGTTTTGGAATCACGACTTTAGAACAACGGTTTTCAAACAATTGTCGAAAAACGATGATCGACTAAAAATTTTAGAACAGCTGTTTTTGAATAACGTTTTAGAGCAACGGTTTAAATAACGGTGTTCGACTAACAGTTTTGAGCAACAGATTTAGAATAACGTTTTACAAAAACGTTTTGAATAAGGGTTACCGTTGTTCGAAAAACGGTTTTAGAACAAAGGCTATACAATAATGGTTTTAGAACAACTGTTTTCAAATAAAACTATTTGAACAACCGTTTGAAAACAACGACTTGCGAATACCGGTTTTTGAACGATAGTCATCGAACAACCGTTTTCAAATAAAGGTTTTCAAGAAAGGGTTCTAAACATCAGTTTTCGAGGAGCGTTTTTTCAAATAACGGTTTTCAGATAACATTTTTAGAACAACGGTTTAAGAAAAAGAGTGTTCAAACAACGGTTTTCGAAATCCGAGTTTCAAACAAAGGTTTTGAAAGAACAGTTAGGAAATAACGGGTTTCGAATAACGGATATATAATAAAATTTTTCGAATAATGGTTTTCGAATAAAGATTTTCAAATAACAGAGCTAGAATTACGATATTCTAACAACGGTTTCCGAATAACAGTTTTAGTACAACGGTTAAAAAATAGTGAGTTTACAAAAACGAATAACGATTTACGAACAATAGATTTTGAATAAGGGGTTTAGAACAACAGATTTTCGAATAGTGGTTTTATAACAACGGCCTTTAACGACCGTATTGACAACGATTTTCGAATAACGGTTCTTTAACAACAGTATTCGAATAAAGGTTTTAGGATAACGGGTTTAGAACAACGGTTTTCGAATAAGGGCTTTCAAACAACGGTTTTAGAACAACATTTCGAATAACGTTTTTCGAATTGCAGATTTCAAATAACGTTTTTAGAACAGAAGCTTACGAAAAACCGTTTTGAATATTGATTATCGAACAACTGTCTTCTACTAACAGTTTTTCAATAATGGTTTTCGAATGATGGTTTGCGAATAATGGTTTTCGAATACGGGTTTGAGAACACGTGTTATAATAATGCTTTGCAAACAATGATTTTTGAGCAACGGTTTCTGAAAAGCGGTTTTCAAATAAAGGTTTTCGTACAAAGGTTTTTGAATATCGGTTTAAAGTAACGGTTTCCGAATAACAGTTTTTAATAATGAGTTGCTAACAATAGTTTAGATCAACGGTCTTCGAATAAGTGTTTTCGAACACGATTTCGAAAAACAGTTTTCGAATAAGGGTTTTGGAACATTTTCAAACAACGGTTTTAGAATAATTGTTTACGAAAAATGGCTGCGGAGCAACGGGTTTTGAATAACAGTTTTAGAACAACAGCTTTCGAATAAGAGTATTCGAATAACGGTTATCGAGCACCGGGTACGAATGACGGGTTTAGAACAAAGGTGTGCGAATAACGATTTTAAACCAACGATATTCAAATAACGGTTTTAGAACAGTGCTTTTCGAATAATGGTTTATGACAACAGTATTTGAATAAAATGTTTTGGAACAACAGTTTTCGAATAAGAGTATTCGAACAACGGTCTTCGAATAACGGTTTTAGTTAGAACAACGCTCTTTGAATAACCGTTTTAGAACAACTGTATTCGAATAATGGTTTTTGAACATCGGTTTTCTAATAATGGGTTTCGATCAAAGGTTTTCGAACAATGGTTTAGGAATAACGGTTTTAGAACAACGATTTTCAAATAATGGTTTTAGAACAAATGTTTTTAAATTTTTTTCAAACAACGGTTTTCGAATAACGGATTTAGAACAACAGTTTTCGTATATGGTTTACGAATACGGTTTTAGAATGACTGTATTATAGCGAAGGTTGTAGAATAATGCTTTTTGAACAAAAATGATCGAATAGTGTTTTTCAATTAATAGTTTTAGTATAATGGATTCGAGCAGTGGTTTTCGAATAAAGGTTTTAGAACAACGGTTTCAGAACAACAGTTTGGGAATGACGCTATTCGAACAACGGCTTCCGAATAACAGTTATATAAGAGCGGTTTTAGAACAATTTATACAAATAATGGTTTTCAAACTACAGTTTTCAAATAACGGTTTTCAGACAAAGATTTTCCAATAACTGTTTTAAAACAAAAGTTTCAGAACAACTGTTTTAGGACAACGGTTTTCGAATAACGATTTTAGAACCTCAGGGTTTTTTTTAACAAAGGTTTTAGAATAACGGTTTTTGAACAATGGTTTTCTAATAACGGTTTATAACAATAGTTTGTAAACAACACAGATTTTCGAATAACAGTTTAAAATCAACGGTTTTAGAATAATGGTTTTCAAATCAAGTTTTTAGCAGAATGTGTTTCGAATAACGGTTTTGTAATGACGGTTTTCGAACAACACTTTTCGAACCACGGTTTTCGAGCAAAAGTTTTAGAACAACGGGCTTAGAATAAAGGTTTTGGAACAACTTTTTTCACCAAAAGTATTCGACAACAGTTTTTGAACAACGACTTTTTAATAACCACTCTTAAACAATCATTTTCGAACAACGGTTTTCGAATAATGGTTTTCCAAAAACGGTTTCGAGCAATGTTTTTCCGAATAACGGTTTTGAAACATATGTTTTCAAACAACTACTTCCGAAAAACTGTTTTTTAACATCAATTTTCGAATAGAGGTTTTAGAACAATGGTGTTCGAATTAACGGTTTTCGAATACCGGTTTTCCGCCAATGGTTTTCAGATAACTGTTTGCATACGAAATAATCATAGTAGTCGAATATGAATGTTTGAGCTAAAAAAGTAAATAAAGGGGGTGATGCTGAGGTTTGCACGAGTACACTACTGGGAGAAATAAAACTGTGAAAGAAAGGCTAACGAAACAATTGGAACGAGTGGTGGATTGAATCCGGAATGAGTATCGGTGGATGGATGTGGATGGGCGGGGGTGAGGTCTACCTTCAGGTTATTAAAAATAAGGAGCATTAAATAAACCAAAACAATCAAATTGTGAAGAAAATAAAAAATCAAAAACAAGAGCTTCCCCCAGGTAGCCTGGGAGGCTGGCCTCCGTCACGGATACACCAGTCCCATGCACGTGAAAGAAGCGGCACCTACCCAACTTGTCACAGTACTAGGAAATATACCGCGGACGAAGCTCTCCCGGACGACTGTGACATTCAACTAAAATGGGGGGTAAAATCTGGGGAGCCAGGCACTTTTCCCACATAGGTTCAGGGGGGCACTCCATGGCTCCGTGAATGTGTCCAATTCGAAGGCATCAGAAAATTAAATTATACCCTCTGGGCAATGGGCTATAGGTCAACAAGAAAAGTAGGGACGCAATGCCAAGCAACTTTAAATTCCCTTTCGCCTTTTTTCATCTTCCTTACTGCGTTGCTCTAGGACTCACCTTATCACTGCTATATAGTCAGACGGATTAAGAGCGAAGCGCTTGTCCGGCTGCTCAATCTGTGTAGACAGCCTGCCCCCCCCCCTTATTAGTGCACTATTTTCTAGCAACACATACTATCAAGGAACCCAGAAGAAGACAATCTCGACGTCATCTCCACTCGCAGCAGCCATGGTGTCGCAGATGCTGCGAACCAGGTGATGTGGAGATTCCACTGTCTTAAATGCACTTGGTGCCTTCTTTAAGCCGTAATTGATCACAAAACGGTCTCAGACATGGCGCTGCGTGTAATCTTCCTTGTCGAGTGGTATACGGCAATCAATCGCAGTGCCAGGAAGAGCCCCGCTAGCTTCAAATAAAGAGAATGTACAAGGTGTGGATGTATTCGTTCGCATTATGACTGTCTCAGAAAAAAATAAAAGTGTTTTTATTTTTTTAGGTATATTCGAGAAATTTGGGTCAGTTTGTCTTCATGACATGTTCTGTCGATCTCACTCGATGAACCAGCTTATAACCTCGATGAAAGCCTCCAGACGACCTCGGAACCAGCCACAAGCTTTCGTCACTATCTCCCGTTTTAGGACTCCAAGCCTAAAACGAGAAATAGAAGTCGAGGTAGTTGCAGTCAGGCGAGTTGAGATACCAAATGTCAGGTTCTGTGTGATCGAAGAAATTCTTCGACAGTCAGGCCTGGGTCTTCCGGCTGGTATAGCAGGACAGAGAGTCTTCCAGCCACACGTAAGGCCTCCCTGAAGCAACCTATTGATCCAGATCTTCACCACCTCGCTCAGAACACTGATGTAGCCATCGTTGGTGAGCCTGAGGCCCTGAGGGATGAAGTGGGGTAGCATGATATCACCGTAACTGTTGACGACAACGAAGACTATGATAGTTAATAGAAATTTCATCTGCATGACTTTGGGCCCGTCCTTGGGTGCAGCAGCGAGACACCTGTTGTTCTGGGAATTGATATTCTAGTCTTGGCAGAAATACTTCTTATCGAAGAAATGCCGCAGCATATCTGGCTCGAAGGAGAGTTTTAACTTATTGATTGATCGGCTTCTTGATGTGATTGAGTCGGTTTTCCTGCATCGCCTTGGACATAAATTGACCCGTCCTCATCTTGTATGAAAAGTTGAGAATGTCTTTATGCACCACCGCCCTGATGAGCTTTTAAGCTACCCCTTTTCCATTGCAATAGTACGCATTGACTTTCTGGGATCAGTATTGATGTGTCCTGCTGGTATCAGATCGTTGACCATAGGGTTTTCCTTTCTGTTGTTGCTTCTAAGTCGATTCCTGAATCTTCTAGCTCCTTTCTGACTTTTTCCAATATCCTTCTGTTGACGTTGAGGAAGTCTGAAACTTCCTTATTTGTCCTTTCGGCGCTAAATCCAAGAAGGATTCTATGCTGCTTCAACAAGTTGGGTGGTTCAAAATTCTCTATAGTCAATTATTCTGCCAAAAAAAGTAAGCAAAATTGGTATTGTTTTTTTAAGAAGAAAAGGACTGATAACGAAGGTAAGCAAAATATGCGTAAAATTGGCAGTCTAAAATTGCGAACGAATACCGCCTCCCCCCTTCGCCAAGTAGCGTGGAAGTAAACTCTACTTTTGATTAGAACCCTATACTCCTGGTGTTGTACAGGCCTTATTACAACCATGAGGCGTCAGGAGAAGCTATGTAATGTGGTATCTTTTTGGGTGGCATCTTGGGCCGAACCATCACCGTCACCCACTCGACAGTTACAATAATCTCTCGAAGGAGTTTATTGGATACAAACTCGTGAGTTCAGAGCTTTGGGGCATGTTTCTGTTCCTCTACGACAAAGGCATCGTTAAGGTTAGTCGCAGATGAAAGGAAGGCCGTTGTCGACTTGGGTAGAAGCAAGATTCGCGCGTGTAAATGCATTGTGCATTAAGTAAACCAAATGACATACCCCCTACATCGATAAGAAGGTTCTCTATAGGGGACGTGTAGAGGCACTAATCGCTAACATACGAGTAATACCAGCGCTATGGATCAAATTTAATGTTTGTAATAAATCTTTGGCTACATAATATAAGTTTCTCAATCGTAACTGTTTTAAGTTAACAAATGAATGATGTATCAAAAGTAAGGTAGTACTATCAACATCTTGTTTCTGAACGTAACAAAGCGTATAATCTCCATTACAAGGACACAAATGTTCCTAAGGCTGTAAATGTGCGCTTATCAGGTGAGACATCAATTGAATTACATACAAGGAATCTGTGTGTGTCCAACAAGTCAATACATGCCCCAAATCTGTGCGTTTCAGTATCACGAAAGAAGCGGTTCAGAATCTGTTCGATTCGGTGCTCTAGAGTAGAAACCAGAACAGCGCCAAAAGAGATAGACTTCCCTTTGGGGCACTCTCTTTTTTGAGAGTGGGAGCCGTCCCCTCGCTACCCAACAGAATGAAGGGTCTCAATGTTACTGTATCGCTACGTGCCATCATAGATCTCTAAATAAAAAAAATACCGTGGCAAGCTGCTACCTGTGAAGGAAAGTCTCACAAGTAGAAGTCTTCACCCAGAGCAGAGCATCTGACTTGGAGTGGAACTTAAGGAATCCACACAGTCCTGAAGACAGATAATCGCCGGTGAACAGGAAATAAGCTTACCTAGCATTCACCCATTCTTTCATCAACTTGCATACTCAGAAAGTTAGAGGAATTTTCCAGAAACAAGCTCGAGTATAATGATCCCAATCCCGCTTTCTAAAAATAAGCAAGGTAGCTATTGGCCAAGAATCTGGAAAGATGTCTTCTTCCAAGATCCTGTTGAAAAAAACTAACAGAAAGGCCACGTCTCGCTCACCAAGATTTCCAAGCATGGCATACGGGATATCGTTCGGACAAGGAAAGCTATTCGCGATAAAATGAAACTCGCTCCTGCTTATCGAAAGCAAGTCATTAAATGGTTCTCCGCCTCAGGAAATTAAGTAAAGTCTACGGCCATCAGCGACTGTCTGGCTTATAAAGAACACTGGCAGAGACAAATCCCGGCTGGAGAATGTAAAGAAAGCCGTCGCATAGGATAGCACCACAGGCACAGGGTTTGATTTGGTGGTCCCAATTTCCTGGGAGACGTGGAGGGGATTCTGGCTGAAGTTACCCCAAATTATTTTGACACCCTTCCACACCTCTGCAAGAGATATCCCCCCTCCCCCAATCGATTAAAGACACGTATGCCCGAGATGAAGAGCAGTAAACGTGCTTCAAAAGAAAATGGAATTTAAACCTCGCCCGACGAAAGTAAAAAGGTAAAATCTCACAGACGGCGCCTTATAACACTTCGCCCTGAAGGCTCGCTCACAATTGTCCAACCACCAAAAAGGAGGTCGGTGTGCAAAACTCAATCATTCGAGAAATAGAAGCCAGGCATGCAGGGATAAGGGTGCCGGGAAAGAACTCAACGGTATCACCTACTGGCGTAAACTCCTCGACTGAGATAGAAATGTTCGTCATTTTTTCGAATGTGGGCTATCGTACTCGATCCAAGCACTACCAACGTGAGATTTCGAGAGGTAGTAACTTAGAGAAATACTGACTTTTGTCGGGCGAGGTTTAAATGCCTCAAGCAGAAAAAAACAAAACAAAGATGTTCTACCATAATGTTAAAAATAGAAATCGACCCAGAGAATTAATTGGACCTTTGAGAGATGCTATCGGAGTATTATTTTCTGATCCGAAAGATTTAGTGGAGATATTGAAAAACTATTTTTGATCTTTATTTTCTAATGAAGATCCCGAAACTATCTCAGATATTAATTACCTCATTGAACGGTATGTAAGAAAGCACAATTCTAAGAATGATATTGGCGAGGAAGGAGGATGTAAATTACTGCATTGATAAGCTAAAAGTAAGTAAATTTAAAGCTCCGGGAATGATTTATTATAACTTATTATAACTATATTCAATAAGTATCTTGAAGAACACTTCTTTCCTGAGCATCTCAAACTTGCAAATATTACAACCATCTTTTAGAAAGGCGACTCGCAATCACCTACAAACTACAGACCAATAAACCTAACCGTCATAGTCGGAAAACTGCGTGAATCTATCGTGAAGGACAAAGTAGTCGAACAACTCAATAGCTACTATCTTATCCAGGAAACGCAACATGGTTTTATGAAAAACAAGTGTTGTCTGACAAACTTATTAGAGTTCTATCATACAAGTGAAATTATCGCTGGTAACAAGAAAACAGTAAAGAATGAAGAGAATAAACGCAAAAGAAGTGAAGAAAAATCGCAGCGAATTAAACGAGAATTGTGTAGAAAATTAAATTTGTCAGTTGTTTAGCTAACAAGTACCTCAAGCACCGAAAAAAAACAGCAGTGATGAAGCAGAGCTCGGTCCATCTAATCCTCCAAGAAAGAGAATATTTAAAGGCGAGAAAATTATTTCACCTGACTTAGTGGCTACATTAGACAGAACAAAAATGAGTGATCGTCATGCGATGATGGTGATCTCAGCAATAGCATTAGCCCCTGGAAGAGATATTGTTGATATAACCATAAGTAGAAGTACACTGGAAAGAAAAAGAAAAGACTGCGTAAAGAAATAGCAGATAGTTTGAAGCAAACATTCACTACAGATGCACCTCTTACAGTCCATTGGGATGTCATATTAATGCCTGATTTAATTGGCACTGAAAATATAGATAGACTCCCTGTGTTAGTGTCCGCTAGTAGTAATGTAGAGTCTGAGTCAGTTATGGTACTCTCTCTTTAGTTTTGCAGGCTGGGTTAAGTGTTCTTCAGTTTCCTTACGGGATGAAGGAAAAATATATATTTATATCTGGATTCTTTATTCCTGTATATTATAGCCGGAATAAGCTTTTAAAATGGTGAACAAGGAATATAACTTTTCTTATAAAAATAACAATAAATTTTCTGATTCTGACTAATTTTTACTTGGACTTGGATATAAAAAGTAGTGAAAAGGAAAATACATACACACATATCAGATTGCAACTGCAATCATGTATGCATATATGTATATAATAGTGGAAGATAAATAGGTAAGGATAGATTTCCCTGATGAAAAGGATATAGGAGGGGGGGGGCAGAAAATCCCTGGTGATAGGGAATCGCAGGCGTTGTTTGAGTTTGATGTTGTTTCTCAGTACTTTATCTTAATATTCGTGATCTTTTTACGTACTTTTTCTTGATTCTTATTGTGTTCTTCTTTGTTTATGGTACTTTTTCGTGTACATTCGTGTTGTTTCTGTTTTGTGTTTTTTTACTGTTTGTGATTATTAGTTTGTTTCTTGTGGTTTATGATGTTTCTTCTTGTAGCATTCGAGCCTTTGTAGGCGTTCTCTGTGTCTCTCGTGTTCTTCTCGTTGTATGTTTGTGTGTTTTTATGAAAATGTTCTGTTCGTTGGGTGATCTTTGTGACGTTTATTGTTTGTCGTAGTAAAAGTCCTATGTGTATATCGGTTCTTCCTGTCTTTCGGTCTGCGCTTTGCTGCTGATGAAGTCTAGTCTTCTTCTGTTTCTGTCTTCTGGCGGAATGTCTATGTGTCTTTGCCTGGTCTCGTCCGCCATGAGTCGTGGTACTTTCTCCCAGATCTTGCGAGCTCTACTCTGCAGTTCCAAATTGATTGGAGTCATTTGGATCGTGCGGTGTAGGTCCCTCTGCATCCTTCTTTCTCTCCTCCTGGTGTTTGTAATTAAGAGTACTCCTTTGTTCTGCACTCTTTGGAGGAGTCTTATTTTGTTCCTAGAACTAGTGCAGATAGGTATCGGTGGATACAGCAGCTTGGATCTTACGAGCGCGTTGTAGATCTTTCTTTTGTTGGACGTGTTCAGATTTTTTAATCTGAACAGCTTAGAAAGCTCGACCCTCGCGCTCGCTGCCGTCTGGGTGACGTGGCTGCCGTATACAGTTTTACCTATCCTTAGTTCCAGAACTGTCCCGTCAGAGCTGTATGGAATACGGGCGTTATCTGTTACAATATCGGCCCGTCTCATACGGAAGAATGGGATCACCTTGAATTTCTGGGTGTTAGTGGCGATCTTCAATCTTCTCTCGAACCTGCTGACGTGGTCGATCTCACTGGCGGTGATTCGTGCCATGTGTTCGGGACTTTTGAAGGGGGCAGTCATGATCTGGGTGATGTCGTCGGCGAACTGGACGTACAGCGAGTCTTCCCTGATCGGATTGTGTAGATCAAGGGTGTAGATGTTATACAGCAGGGGGCTTAGGCACCCACCCTGCGGTACGCCTGCAGTCAGTTCGAAGTCCGGTCCCGTGTGGTCGAATATTTGTATGTACGCTATTCTGTCAGTCACATAGTCACATAGAATTTTTTCTAGTCGTGGATTTAGTCCAAGTCTCAGTATTTTGAACTGGAGCACAGTCCTCCATACTTTGTCGAATGCCTTCTTAACATCTCTGAGCACCAGGTCCGCGTACCTTTTCTGGCTAGCGATCTTCGCCAGTTTTTCTGTGATTACAGCCAGCGCCATATCAGTCCCCCTCCCTCTTCGGAATCCATGTTGATGTTGGTCATGGAGTTTATTCTCCTCCATAAAATCCTGGATTCTGTTGGCAAGGATCTTTTCGAAGACCTTGCCTGCCACTTCTAAGAGAGAAATGGGCCTGAAACTCGCTGGGCCGTCTGGCGGTTTCCCGGATTTTGGAATGAAGATCATTTTGGCGATCTTCCATTCGTTCGGGAAATAGCCAACGTTTAGGCACGCGTTCATAATATTGACCAGCCCCTCTAGGATGTTACGGGGGGCATTCAACCAGTTTAGTTTGGTCAAGTTTGTTTTACCTGGCGCTCTCTGTTTGAATGCACGTAGCGTCGATAGGATTTCATCCTCCGTTATTTTTCGTCCGTCACCAGTCATCTCTATGTCCGCTGTCGTATTATTAAATGGGTACGTCCTGTCTACTACTGGTCTTAACTGGTCATGGATTTGGTCTTCAAAGTCCTGGTCAAAGTGTTCATTTTCCTCTGGTGTGATGGAGAACACATCTTTCCAGAAGGTCCTGAACACTTCTTCCGTTTCCATTGAGGTCATTTTCGTCCCATCGTCTTTTTTGAGCAGTGTGTCTCTGTCAGGTGGCTTACCCTTCAGTCTTGAAAGGGTATTCCAAAAGGTTCGGGGGTCCACTTCTTCATCCATCTTGTCTACGAGGTTGTTCCAAAGAGCCTCTTGTTGTTCCGTTATGTGTCTCTTCATTTCAGTCCAAAGTATCCTTAAACGCCTGTTTTTGGTTCTGTCAGTGCCAGTCAGTCTAATATCTTCAAATAGTCTCTTGTATTCGTCCGTTAAGTCGTACAACTTCTGAGTCCACCTTGGTGCTGGTAGCGTTTTGTACGATGTCATGGGTACTGCTGCGCGGTGCGCCTCCACCATTACCTCCGTTAGTCTAGCCAGTGCCTGGTCGATCTCTTCCAGGGTAGCTTTCTCGAGTGGTAGAGGTCTGAACTCACCGAGAAGGGTGCGGTACTCTTCCCAGTTCGTTCATGAAAAGCCCTTTCTCATCCTGACGGGTATTTGAATGGGGTCGCTTGAGATTAGAGGGCCGGGCTGTATGAAGTAATTGTAGGGAAATTGTGAGCTGGTCAGGATGACATCTGGCTTTGTTGCGCAGGTTTTGGTGACATAGGTGGGGAAGTCGGGCCCAGTGCGGGCAACAATACCCCCACCAATAAGGTTCCTTAAGTTCCTCCCTTTCTTATTCAGAACTCCGGTGTATCCGGATTCCGAGCATCTGGCGTTGAGATCTCCCCCGAACAGGACTGTTCTCCCATGTGCACAGAGTTGGAGAAAATTGTGCATCGGGATATAGTCCCGTCTTGGGGGTTGGTACGCAGTGGACACTACCAGTGGCCCCAGGGTAGTCTGGATCTCGACTGCCAGATAGGACTCGTCTAAATCTGGGAATGACCTAAACTGGATTTCTTTCTTAACTGCGATGGCAGCGCCATCGAAACGCCCCTGGCTGTGGTTCTTGGTTACGATGGCGTAATTATAAATTTTAATTTTCATCTGTGTGGAGTTAAGTCCGTGTTCTGATATCAGAACGATATCAGAGTCACATTGTCTAATGATGTTGCCGTAAATCACTTGTTTGTTGATCCAGCCGTCAGAGTTCAACTGTAATACTGTCAAATCATTTTTTAGTATGTCCATGTTGTCTGGCAGTTAGTCGTTCCTATTTACGAGTTTCTTGGGGGTGGAGGGGCTGGCTGGAGGAGATCGGGATCTACCGGATCTCTTCTTGTTGAACTCAGAGGCCACTTTGGCATACGACCTGTTGTTCTTAGTTTCCTCTTTGTCCCTCTTTCTCTGTTTCTCCTTTCTAATAGCCTCTTTTTTGGCTGGGCAAGACATCGCCATTGCCGAGTGATCACCTTTGCAGTTTTAGCACTTCTTCTCCAGACTCTTGCACTCGCGCCAAATGTGGCCTGGTTTGCTGCATATGGAGCAGACCTCTACCGTTTGTGAGCATGATTTTGTTGTATGCTCGTTGTGCTTATAGCAATTAAAGTATGTCTGTACTTGGGTGAACTCCTCCCTTTCTATTTGCTCGGGGCAGACCCTGACATGGAAGAGGAGGAGACCGTTCTCTTTGGCCTTTTGTGCCATAGTGGTGTCCTAAAACACCACCTTGAGTACGTGGGTGTATTCTTTGAATTTAATAACTTCTGATACCTTGGCCCACGTGTGGTTGTTCTCTATTTCATTTGTTATCTCCTCAGCTGTGTGGTGCCCCACCCATGGGTCTAGCCTGCTGCACACCACACTACGGTGGGCTTGAATTTGATGGGGGGGGGGATTTTAGGGGTTAGGTTGATGTTCCTGAACACGGCCGCAGCTTTGGAAGAAGCGAGGAGCTCCGCGTTTTTCTCATTTTGGCAAATGGCGGTATAGCCAAAGGTGGTGTCAATTAGTCTGACGAGAGCTACGTCGAGCTCACCGTAGACTATAGAGAAGACGTCCCTCCGATCGGGCTTAGTCATTTCGGGGAGAGTCCTCAGGCGAATCCTGAGTAAGTCGTCCGTAATTTTTTTGTCTTAGTCATTTTCGTCAGATTTGTATAAAGTGGGAGAAAAGAATACAGAAAAAGGATAGAATTTCCAAAGTCCAATTCAGCACTTTACCTTTGACAAGCAGAGTCGGGGTCCGGAAACTTGCTGTAGTCCCGAATATTGTGTGGCACTGGCACTGTGTGTGGTCTTGTTTGTATACCACATTCACTTTTTACGATTAATGGAGGTAATGGAATAACACATAGGGAATTTCACTTTTTGAGAAAATCTTCGGAGGCGTTTCTCAAATTTCCGCTAACGGTTTCCTCCTTTCGCTAATGTTATGTACCGAGAGAAATGTAGTTTGTTACCAAATCTTAGCAGTCACTCACTAATTTTTACACAAAATTCACTAATTTTTACTTCGGACTTCGGATGTAAGAAGTAGTGAAAAGAAAAATACATACACACACATATGACAGCCATTGCCCTCATGTATGCATATATGTATGTAATAGTGGTAGTTAAATAGGTAGGGAGGGGAGAATATATAAACACGGCCGAAGTCAGTTTTCCGAATTTTTAAACTTGGAAGAAATCAACAAAAATTTGAGCTCATAGAAAAGTTCACAGCCGGCAAAGGAGGAAAAGTCGAGGCAAGGAGCTTCAAGAACGCCATCGGATTTTACCTTTTCTTCACGGGACTTCATGAACAAGATCTATTTTTGTACGGAGCTACGTATGGCCGACACAAGATATTGTACTGCGTACTGGGGAGTCTAACTTCGAGAAATACTGCAAAGGGGGAAGTTTACCTTCCTATTTACAAAAAAAAACGTTATTAACAGCGGGAAGTTTATCTTCCTATTTACAAAATAGAGCTATTAACAGCGGGAAGTTTATCTTCCTATTCATAAGGTTCAATGTGTGAACCGTTTAAATTTCAAACAAATGTTTCCTAGGTTCATGTGTGAACCGTTTAAATTTTTCAATCAAATGTTTACTAGGTTCGATCTTCGACCCCCACAGTAACTCTAAGCTTTTGGGAATACCAAAACTAACGTCAGGTACAGGTGCTCAAACAGCAAAAGCAATTGTGGAATGTCTTAGAGATTGGAATATCGAGGACAGTGTTAAAACCATGTGTTTTTACACCACTGCTAGTAACACTGGTCCTAAGAAAGGTGCATGTGTGACAATAGAAACAAAACTAAATTAGAGGTCTTCTTGCTTTTCTTTGCAGGCATCAGGTTCATGAAATAATTGTATCTGATATTTCAAAGGCGTTTTGTTGCTGCATCCAGACCAGAAATTCAATTATTCAATCGTTTCCGTGATTCCTGGAAGGCTATCAATACTTCATCGTATGAAGCACACAATACATGTACTCGTATTTCTTGGAAAGAAGCTGTGCTTAATTTTTGTCAAGAACAGTTGAAATGTCACCAGCTTCGAGCAGATTACAAAGAACTTTTGCAACTATCAGTTGCATAATTAGGGGGTGACACAGAAAGTTTTTCCTTCAAACAACCTGGAGCAGTGCATCGACCAAGTTGGAAGGCGAAGGTTATTTTTCAATTAAAATTGTACCCTTCAAGTCACAATTTAAAATGAACAAGAAAGAGCAGACACCAGTCGAGTGATTTGCACAGTTTGTTGTACAGTAATACGTTTCCAACTGGTTTACATCTTCAACTGCATCTACTGCTCCACGAAAGGAATTAGAGTACTTGCAAAGTTTCCAAGTATTTGAAGATAAGGAACTTGTTTCTGTAGCCAGCAAAGCACTTAGTCGTCACCTTTAGTATCAAAGCGAAGATTTACCTGTGCCCTTTGCCTTCATGGATGAAGGTGCCACTCTAGATTTGAAAATAAAGATGGTTGCAGCATTGCAGAAGCCTGGCTCACAGCATCCAGTGAAACGATATACACAGGAAGAAAAAGAGAGTATCTCAGACAAAACTGTTACTGACTTCGTGTCCGAATCAAGTTGACTTTTCTTCACAAAATTGTCGTTCAATTCCTCTTTTTAAGAAGTAGACCCTTCAAAATGGAGTGAAATAAATGACTATCAAACAGTAAAACAATATACTCATACTATGAATGTTATTAATGACAATGCAGAGAGAGCTGTAGCCTTGATTGAGAGCTACAATAATCATCTTACCAAATATGAAGATCAGCTTCAGTACCTTCTACAGGTGGTCGAATGTCACAGAGAAAAATTTCCCAAAACAACAAAATATTCATTGGAGAAATGCATGAACAATTAACAAAAAAGGCTGAGTTCATTGCAAAACGCTATAAAATAGGCCTCCTGGGGATACCACAAAAAACGCTTCTATTACACTTACCTCATGTGTGGTGTGGAAAAAGTGTAAAACGTCAAACTTTGTAAGCTTTGTGCCACTATTAAAACTCGTTCAATTGAGCTAAAACTTTGTTAAGATCGTTTTTATAGGAAGCCTCACAATTTCCATGGGTGAGACTAAGAAGTTCTTAAGTATATATATATATATATATATATATATATATATATATATATATATATATATATATATATATATATATTGTGATAGAACGGTTTGAGGCCGCTTAATTTCAACCGTTATAACATGTTGTTTAGAAACACGATGCTACCCACGTGCATCTTCGCTTTGAAGCCGGGCGCATTATCGCCGCCACCTGAGTCAATGTTTAACCAAGGAGGTTTATCTTTCCCCGTTTCGCCCCATGCGACGACCTCGCCAGATTGAGTTAGGCTTATGGACAGATAAGGTATTGTTCTCAGGCGCGGCTGTGCATTCCCTCGAAGCCCCCACTCCATTGTCCCCTACGCCAAGGGAATGTCTCGACTATTTATATGGAAACTTTACCACTAAGAGCAGATTCGAGATCCAGATTTTCTTCGCGAGACATCACTACGATCCAGTCTCACCTTGTGCACCAAGGGCCTTCTACCTCGAGATCCACCATCATTGTCCAGAAGAGGACAATATCCCTTGAGTGCCAAGGTTCGAGCCTTCAAGACGCCAAGTCCACAAGGCTTCTCCTGTTGTTCAGAAAGAGAACAACGTTAGAACAGCCATTGTTCTTTGCGCCCGTAGAAAAGAGACGGTTCTCAGCCCCCTGTTGTTCAGAAGAGAACAACGTAGAACAGCCATTGTTCTTCAAGCCCGTTCGCCAAGAAACGGTTCTCATTCCCAAGACGCCACGTCAGGATCATTTAATTCCCCCCCCCCCTTCGGCTGGAACTCGCCAGCGGACCGAAGATTCCTTCACGTCGCCTTCCTCTGCACAACACGTGTAATTACGTAAGCTGAACGTTTCCTTTGAGTATTTAACCCTTTTGTCAACCCTATCCTGTGCTTTAAATGGTTTAGCGAACCATCCCATCCCTTTAATTTTTATTTGTTTTACCTTTTTAAATCTCTTCCAAATCTTAATCCTCGGATTAGCTAGATTTCCCACGACCCTTTCCATTCTCTGTTTATGTCAATATTTTCCGTTTTGTGTGTTGTTGATAGTTTTTATTAATAAAACTCTATTTTATTAATGATAGCCATATTAGTATCATTGAGCTCAGTTCCACTTCTTAAGCATATTGAAGATAAATAATATCGGTCAACCCAGACACCACGCAGTCTAAATATAAATGAATAATAATTCCCTCAACGAATAGTCATATATGGTATATCGTCGAGAGTCCATTCTACGACATATATATATATATATATATATATATATATATATATATATATATATATATATATATATATATATTGTGATAGAACAGGTTGAGGCTGCGTTAATTACAACCACTATCACATGTTATTTAAAACCACGATGCTACCCACGTGCATCTTCGCTTTGAAGCCTGGGGCCTCATCGCAGCCACCTGAGTCAATGTTTAAACAAGGAGGTTTATCTTCCCCCGTCGCCCCATGCGCCGACCTCGCCAGATTAGTTAGGCTTAAGGGCAGATAAGGCATTGTTCCCAGGCTCGGCTGTGCATTCGCTCGAAGCTCCCACTCCATTGTAACCAAAGCGAAGGGGATGTCCTGACTATTTATTTGGAAACTTTACCACTAAGAGCAGATTGGAGATCCAGATTTTCGTCGCGAAACATCACTACGACCCTCTCTCACCTTGTGCGCCAAGGGACCTCGACCTCGAGATTCACCATCACTTGTCCAGAAGAAGGACAATATCCCTTGAGTGCCAAGGTTCGAGCCTTCGTGACGCCAAGTCCTCAAGGCTTCCCCTGTTGTTCAGAAAGAGAACAACGTTAGAACAGCCATTGTTCTTTTGAGCTCGTTGAACAACAAACGGTTCTCACTCCCCCCCCCCCCTGTTGTTCAGAAGAGAACAACGTAGAACAGCCATTGTTCGTTTGAGCCCGTTCGCCAAGAAACGGTTCTCACCCTTCCCCTGTTGTTTAGAAAGAGAACAACGTTAGAGCAGCCATTGTTCGTTCAAGCCCGTTGACAAGAAACGGTTCTCACCCCCCCCCCTGTTGCTCAGAAGAGAACAACGTAGAACAGCCATTGTTCGTTTGAGCCCGTTCGCCAAGAAACGGTTCTCACCCTTCCCCTGTTGTTCAGAAAGAGAACAACGTTAGAACAGCCATTGTTCGTTCGAGCCCGTTGACAAGAAACGGTTCTCACCCCCCCCCCCCCTGTTGTTTAGAAGAGAACAACGTAGAACAGCCATTGTTCGTTTGAGCCCGTTCGCCAAGAAACGGTTCTCACCCTTCCCCCTTGTTGTTCAGAAGAGAACAACATTAGAACAGCCATTGTTCTTGAGCCCGTAGACAAGAGACGGTTCTCACCCCCCCCCTGTTGTTCAGAAGAGAACAACGTAGAACAGCCATTGTTCTTCAAGTCGTTCATTGAGAAACGGTTCTCATTCACAAGACGCCACGTCAGGATCATTTAATCCCCCCCCCCTTCGGCTGGAACTCGCCAGAGGACCGAAATTCCATCAGGTCGCCTTCCTCTGCACAACAAGTATAAATTACGTAAGCCGAACGTTACCTTTGAGTATTTAACCCTTTTGTCAATTCTATCCTGTGCTTTAAATGGTTTAGCGAACCATCCCCTCCCTTTAACTTTATATTTGTTTTACCTTTTTAAATCTTTTAATCCTCGGATTAGCTCGATTCCCCACTACCCTTTCCATTCTCTGTTTATGTCAATATTTTCCGTTTTGTGAGTTGTTGATATTTATTATTAATAAAACTCTATTTTATTAATGATAGCAATATTATTATCCTTGAGCTCAGTTCCACTTCTTAAGCATATCGAAGATACATAATATCGGCCAGCCTAGACATCCACGCACTCTAAAGATAATTAATAAGTTCCCTCAACGAATAGTTATATATGGTATATCGTCGAGAGTCCATTCTACGACATTTATATATATATATATATATATATATATATATATATATATATATATATATATATATATATATATATATATATATATATATATATATATATATATATATATATATATATATATATATATATATATATATATATATATTTAACTTTTCTTATGCCGATTTTTGTCCCAGTGGAGAAATCAGGTTTTCCTTTGTTTGGTTAAGGAGTTTGAGAAATCTTGAGGAAATCATGGGATTTAAATGATCCCATTTAAGTGACTAGTATATAAAAAAAAGAAGATAATTTGCCAGCTAATGAGACCAAGCACAAGGCTTTAACATAAATAGTTTAGCCATGAGGCTTTTTTTTTTCATTCAAAAGAACGCAAAGGTATGGTTCAGAATACCATAGACTTTCTTTTTAAATAAAAATTCATTAAAAATTAGCTATTAATCTTAGCACCTTCTTCATATATCACTAAGAAGAGGAGACACAATCTGTGAATAAAAACGTTTGCCTTTTTTCGTAAGGTCTGTACGGGAGGGGTGGGGGGTGCAAAAGATTGGGAAGAATATCATGATTTTGACTCGACTTTGTAAAACAAACCAAGGACACTCATTCGATCGGGATCTTTCGATGGAGCAAATTTTGTGGTATTTGCTGGTTTAATTATGTTTTACAAGTAACAATTCACTGTTTAATGACATTACAACATTTGCAACACCTACAACATGGGATGTGGGCCATCTGGTTATAGATCCAGAGTCAAATAATAAGAGGAAGATGCCTTTAAAACACCTTATGCTAAGAATAATGGGAATAACATCACCCATTAAACTGGAAAGCCCCCGCGATGCAGCATAATGCATGTCTAGTCTTCTCCAAATCATTCCATCATTATCCTTTTTGTGACAGCAAATTGAGGAGCATATCTCATATGCAGGTTGGCAAGGGAGACCCACTAACCCCCCCCCCTCCCCAATGGCTATCGCTCCAATTTAAATTACAAACAGAAAAAGAGACAGAGAAGTAAATTCCAAGTTCAATGCAATAAATGCTATACAAAAGTATTTCAATTCTACTGAAAATGGCATTGATAGAAATTGCGATGCCTGCCAAGCCACATCCTGCTCCAAACTCACAACTTTACTTGGTTCCCCAAATTTCCTCATCATTCTGTTTAAAAGGTTTGAATTCCGGAATTTGGGACGAAGAATGGTTTCCACAAAGACTGATGCAGAATCAACACCATTTTCTGACGTACAAATACTGACCGGAGAAGGTATACAAACATATAAAGTCGCTGCAACTATTGAGCATATCGGTGCTCAATTAAACTCAGGCCACTATGTAGCTTTTTTAAAGTCTAATGATAACTGGGTTGAGTGTGATGACTTAAGAACCACTAACCTAGGGGAGAGTTCGTCAAGACCAAAACGAAAGTTTATATAATTGTGTTGAAAAAGGTTGATGAATGACTTCATTACATTCTCAAACTGACCTTGGAGGATGCAGTTTGTGAACCTCCAAATTTCTTGAATAACTCAAAGCAAACAAAGTTTCAATGAAGTAAGGCTCCCAAAGACGAACTCCCCCAAGTGTGCTAAACATTAGTTGTTTTTTTTAATTTTCAGTTATTCCTTTTAAGAATTTCGGTGTATGAAGACTAAGCCCTTTGAGTGTATGAAGACTTTGCCTTTTAGTTTCGTTTGGTAAAAAAATCATAAAGTATTTTAATTCAATTCCAACATATGTTATATTACTGCTGAGAGACTTTGTCGAAATTTTAAAAAACTTTCTTTGAGTCTTCATGACTTTCTTGATACAGTTAACGCATAATTTGTGAACTCGTCTTTTAATCTGCAACCGAGCAACCAAGATTACATGTTACATTGTACAATTTTTTCCTGTACATTCATTCATTTGATATCTAGATCGATCATAAATGCTGAGGATTCCAGGTCTTCAAGCATAAGGAAGAGAAAGAGAGGGGGGGGGGGGCAGACAGACAGATAGACAGAGAGAGACAAAGAGGGGAAGAATGAACAAAAAACAAAACGTCAATTATGCCGATTTTTCTCACGGCGGCAGCCGCTTTATAACAATTCTCTTTAACATTCATATATCTATCACATCACTCCCACGTTTTCTACCAATTTTATATTTTGCATTATATTCACTCACTTATCTCTTGTTAACCAAATTATCTTTAATCATGATATTCTGTTAATTCAAAATACAATTTCTATCTCTTGCATCTCTTTGTATTTGATCCCTCGTGTGTTTATCTCAGACCGTTCCATTAGCCCTAAACTTTGATTCAAACAAAATATTTATGTGTGTCGGGCATTATAAATATATAAATATGCTATCTAGGCCAACGATATAATAACTAGCACATATAACCATTAAGCTCTCCAATTCAAAAACTCTCCCACATATCCCAAACATTTTTAGTCGCGTGCAGGTCTAGTCGCGAGCTACTCTACATCTCACTGTGTCGGTCGGTCAGTGCCCGTTTTGCTTTTTTTTTTGTTTTTGTAATAAAATTCTAACTATCCGGCCGATTCTAACGAAATTTGAAACCATTATGTTGTTTTACATTTCCTTTCGAATTCTATAATTGAAAAAGTCCTCTCAAGGACGAAATTTAAAAACCATTATGTCGTTTTACATTCTCATTCGAATGCTATAATTGCCAAAGTCCTCCCATGATTAGCCCGGAATTATTTTGTTTTGGCAATAACATCATAACATTTCGCCAATACTCTGCTAAACTAGACTAGGATATAATATGCTATACTCTGCTAGACAAGCCTATAATAGGCTATAGTATGCTAGGCTATTATAGGCTAGGCTATACTATGCTAAGCTATGCTAAGATATAATGTACAAGGGTAAGATATACTATGCTAATTTAGGCTATAATATGCTATGTTAGGATAGCATATAGTATGTTAGGCTAGACAATAATATGCTATGTTTGACTAGGGTATGGTAAGATAGTATAGGCTATACTTGTCTAGGATAGTTAATGCTAGACTAGGCTAGGCTAAGTTATACTAGGCTATGCAGGGCATGAAAGACTATACTAGGCTAAGCAACGCTATGGTATGCTAGGTTAGGCTCTGATATACTAAGCTATGGTAAGCTAGGCAAGGCTTCGCCTTACCAGGTTAGGATAAGCCAGGCTTTGCTAGGGTAGGCTAAGCTATGTTATGCATGCTATGCAGGCCTAGGCTAAGATCTAATAGTCTAGTCTAGGCTAGGCAATACTATGATATACTATACTAACTAGCTTAGGGTAGGGTAGAGTAAGGTAGGCTATGATATACTATACTAGTCTATGCTAGTCTAGGCTAGAATATGCAAACTACAATAGGATAGTATAGAATATACTAGGCTAGGCTCCAGTAAACTAGGCTAAGCTAGGCTGTACAAGACTAGGGTAAGCTAAGCTAGACTAAACTAAATCACTTCACTAACTCTATAATTTAAGAAGGGGATTTTTTTTAGTACTTGAGTAATAATTTAATCTTAGTTTGGTTATGACTTTATAATATCAAAAAACAAAATGGTGAAGTTCAGAAATAAATATAAGTATCGAAAGTTTGTGATTTTTTTTAAAAAAACCCCAAATTACAAATGGTGAAGTTTAGAAAATTTATTTTTATATATCTTCTATTCTAAATATAACTATATTTTAGCAACGTGATATTGTGAAAGGGGGGGGGGGAGAGAAATTTAGTTTAGAATTCCTTTTTAAAATTATTATAATTGGTGAAGTTCAGAAAATTTATAAAAATGTAACCATGGCTGGTTTTTTTTTTTAGATTTTAAACTTTAATCTTAGTAGTGAAGGGCAAGTTCCCCCCGTAGGAGGAAGTGGCGAAGCCATTGCCTGGTTTTAATATACAATTGTAGGCTGCGTTTAGCTAGGCTAGGAAGGCTAGGCTAAACTATAATATGCCTGGCTAGGCTATACTTTGATAAGCTAGGCTACACTAGGATACACTGGAATAGGCTCAGGTATACTATACTGAGCTAGGCTGAGTTATACTACACTAGGCTTAGTTAAGCTAGGTTAGGCTATAATACTATGCTAGGTAGGCTATATATGCAAGTCTATACTATTCTAGGGTAGAGTATACTAGGCTACTCTAGGGTATACTATGCTAGTCTATGCCATTCTATGCTATGATATATTATGCTGGACTATACTACGCTAGACTAGGTAGATTATAGTGTACCATGCTAAGCTAGCATAGGCTAGGCTAGACTTTGGTTGGGTGTGCTATGTCAAGATATACCATGCTAGAATAGGATAGGCTATACTATGCTAAGCTTTGCAAGGCTAGGCTAGCCTAGGCTATAGGAGGATAGGATTGGCTATACTATGTTAAACTATACTAGGTTAGGATATGCTATACTATACTATTTTAGGCTAGGCTATACTATGATAAGCTATACTATGCTATACTATCAGAACTGGGCGTTGCGGCAACGAGTTGCGACTTTGCGACTTTGCCGCACTATGAATTTCGAAGTCGCAAAAGTTTTGAAAAAGTCGGACTAAGAAAAGTCGCACCGCCAATTTTCCCCGACTTTGAACAGGAACAAAGACGACTTTTTTGAAAAAAATTGCCTCGGCTGTTTTAAGCCAGTTTTAAAGCTCGAATTGGCTAAAAGTGTTAAATTTGAGTTGGTAACAGCTAACTTTATTTTTATCTGATTTTTAACTTTCCTGTTACGATAAATTAAATTCTTCACATTATATGAGACTGGCGTTACATGAAACTACCTAAACGTATCCCCCCCCAAATTTGTCACTCTGAATTTTATTAGAAATTAGTAAAATTACATACACTTTTCAGGCGTGAACCAAGTTTTAAACCTGTCTTGTTAGTTAAAAACGTTCGAAAACGTATTATGCCTTGTGGCGTTCATCGTGCGAATTAATTTCATTTTCTCGTATTTTAATATGCGCTTATACTTTTCTTGTGGCTAAGACGAACAAATTACTCTGAAGTGTAAGAAGTAATTAAAATCTAATAGCATTCTACCTTTAACATGCCTAAAATTAAACAATATAAGTAAAAATTGGACCATCGTACGTAGACTAGGCCTTGGATCTAAATTTAAAGATCATATTGACATAGCCTATTAAAGTCACATGGTTTTATATTTCTTTAAATCCATTAGGCCACCCTATGAGCTTAGAAAATCTCGATTTTTAGTAACTTAAACCGGTAAAGGTTAAGAGTATAGTATATGGTTATTCATAGGATTTTTTTTCTGTTAATAAATCAGCTTAAATAGCGTTTCGAAAACCATAACCATAAATTTGTTTGATCGAAGTTATCGTCTGCTAGTTTTTAGGCCTAAGACGAAAGCAAAATAAATTTTGAAATAATGAACTGGGTTTTAAGAAAAAGAATTAAACAAATATAAATATATTCATAGAATCAACGAATGTACAATGAGATAAGTTTGATTAGGTATACAATGTAAGATATGGTAAAATATGATTTACAGTAACGAGATGTGAAGAAAAATGAAGTTCGTGAAATAAATATGAAATAATATGGTGAAATAATATGGTGGAATAATATGGTGACTATGACATGGTGGAATAATATGATGACTATATTATTCCACCATATTATTTCACCATATTATTTCATATTTATTTCACGTACTTCATTTTTCTTCACATCTCGTTACTGTAAATCATATTTTACCATATCTTACATTGTATACCTATTCAAACTTATCTCATTGTACATCGATGATTGTATGAATATATCTATATTTGTTTAATTCTTTTTCTTAAAACCCAGTTCATTATTTCAAAATTTATTTTGCTTTCGTCTTAGGCCTAAAAACTAGCAGACGATAACTTCGATCAAACAAATTTATGGTTATGGTTTTCGAAACGCTATTTAAGTTGATTTATTAACAGAAAATAAATCTCAGGAATAACCATATACTATAAAGTGGTGCCCGGACCCGGGAGGTTTTTATTATAGGAATGCCCAGAGGGCATTGCTATAACACTCCCCCCCCCTAAGAAGGTTAACCCCCCTTTTACTATTTTGAGATTACAAGTCCGAGTACCGACGAGGCCTCTTGACGACGCGACCGGAGTGTGTGGCAGTGCTATTTGTTTGGCTGCGGGTACGGGGACACAGATTTACTGTGGCAGTGGCAGTGCCATTAGCGTTAACGAGGCACTGACACGAGAGAGGGTTGATGGAGCGAAGGTGATCCGCTTTTTGGTTCCTTGCCAGATGGCGTCAAGCGGGATGTGGGAGTCTTGAGTCCCGTTGTCCGCTGACGGAGTGACCAGTGAGGGAGAGATTTGCCCTTTCCTAAAAGGGAACATGGACGTCCTGGAGGAGAAGATGGGCAAGGAGGACATGGAGGAGGAGGATGACATGTAGATATTAGTTTAGGCTGTGTTTTAACTAAAAAATAAAAATAAAATAATATGTTTTTCTGCCTTATAAAAGCATGTTTCTGATATCCCATTAAAGTTTACTTTGTAATTTAGCGGAGTCGCAGTCGCAAAGTCGCACTGTGGGGGGGGGAGCAAAAGTAGACTCACAAAGTCGTAGTCGCACCTGAAAAAAATTAAAGTCGCGCCCAGCTATGATATTTGCACCATGGTAAGCTTTATTATCCTATATGTATATGCTAGGCTGTACTAGGCTAGACTAGGCCTTATTATGTTTTTTAGGCTAGGATAGGCCATACTATACATTCTATGCTAGGCTAGGCTAGATTAGTATATGCTAAGTCATACTATGACAGGCTAAGCTACATTATGTAAGGTTAGGCTATATGCTAGATAAGCTAGAGAATGGTATGGTAAGTTCTACTATTATAGGGAATCCTAGGTTAGACTTGGTTATACTAAGCTAGGCTAGACTAGGCTACCCGATGCTAGGCTAGGCTATACTATGGTAGGCTATGCTATGACATAATATAATCTGTTATAATATGCTTGTAAGGGAATGGTCACTTTGCCCCCCCCCCCTTTCACTCGTGATGCAGTCCCAAGGCAGTTACCGCAAGGACAAAGGCATCGGCGGGTCAGTGCTTAACCACAGTGTGGCACAACTCGGTGCCATGTAAGACCCTAAAGGTCCAAAAGGTAAGATCTCCCCCAGGAGAGTGAGATCCAGTTTCACGTCGAACAAGAAATTGGAGACGTGTTTCTCCCAATCTCGAAGGCTAACGAGGAGCCGATGTTTGACTTCGTGGGAAAGACCGTTTGGAAAAAGAACTCTCCTGGGACCGTCCTCAAGCCCCTCCCCCCCTTACCACTCCCCCCCCAGTGGGGGTGCGAGGTATAAATGAGGAACTCTGAGGAAAATCGGGGTAGTATACGTCAGGCCAGGTGACGAAGTCCTCGATTAAAACCGAGCTACCTAGACTGAATTGGTAGTATACGTCAGGCCAGGTGACGAAGTCCTCGGATCCAAAACCGAGCTACCTAGACTGGATTGGTAGTATACGTCAGTCTCTAGGTGACGAAGTCCTCGGATCCAAAACCGAGCTACCGAGACTGGAGAGGTAGTTTACTTGTGTCGCCAGACCAAGAAGTACCCTGCAAGAGAGGCAGGGCTACCTACCTTAAGGGGCTAAGAAGAAGCTCATCCTCGAGCTAAGTCCCTGATTATCAAACCAAACGATAAGTGAACTTTGGTAAGTTCAACTATCTCTCGCCAGAGAGACTCCTCATATCCTGGTGCACCGTAAACACCAGGGGTATTCCTCGTCCTTGAGGAATTAAGAAAAGAAGAAGGAAAAGGCTCCCCCTCGAGCCCGTTATTCGGTGGCCACACCGAACTCTTAAGTTAACTTGGTGAGGAACCAAGTTCAACCTATTCTCGTCAGAGAAACCCCCCTCCGTTATCCTCGCCCTTGAAGAAGACCCTCCCCGAGTTCAGTCCTCGTCCATAAGGAAATTAGTAACGAAGGAGAAAAGCTCCTCCTCGAGCTCGTTACTCGGTGATCACACCGCACTCCAAGTTAACTTGAATTAAGAACCAAGTTCGACTCACTCTCGCCAGAGAGACCACGACTGCCTAGGTGTTGCATAAAGCACCGTATTGGTCCTCGTCCTTGAAGACCCCCCCCCCCGGAAGAACGTGTGGACCCCCCAGCTGCTACCCTCGCCAAAACAACCGTGGAATTTCGCCCATCTACACGTGGACACACGGCCCGCGTCGTGAGTCAATAACCTTTCTGAGGCCCTTTAAACTCCACATGAGTCCGTAAGCCTAATTTTTATATTATTGTTGTGTATAGAGAAAACGTTAACCAATTTTGGTGGGTAAACTAATTTAATTAATTCTTGTTTAGGATAATCTTCAGAGTATTGCTGTAATTAATGTTTAAATGTTATGTATTCAATTGACAAAGGTAAAATATAAGTTTATTTTGGGATTAATGTTCGTTTCTCTTATATATATCCTTACGTGTTTGGTAACAGCTCTGTTCTTTAAGATATTCTTATAATATCAATATATTAGACACTCTTAGCACTCTTAGAATAGAACAAAAAGGAGGGGCATTCTACGACACTAAAAAAAAAGTGGTGTCAGGTAAGTAGGGTTTTTATCAGAAAGAATTCTACGACATAATAAAAGTGGTGTCAGGTTTTGTAGGTTGTTATTAGAAAGAACCCAGCAGTGTCTAATTAAGAAAGAGCCAACACGTAAAGGAATATCAGGAACAAGAGAATAATTGACGAGAGGAAAATTGGTAGAATTAGGGGTGGTAACAATATAAAGGTAATTGGCAGTTCAAGTGGTAAATTTGTTGTCGGGAGTGATATTTCAATCAGCATAGTAGTGGGATTAAGGGTAAGTTATGCTGAGCGCTACCTGGTGAGTGGCGGCATAATTATCTGAAAATACAGAAAGGAAAAATCGACGGACCAACACGAAATGGATCCAGTCAAAAGATTTTACCAACAAGCCCAAAGTCTGGGACTTGAAGGCACAGGAATGCATGACTACGTCATGGCAGAACTAAGAATAGATTGTGTAAAGAAGAAAGAATTTGGGATATAGAAAAAGAACAAGAATTAATAAAGTTTGAGAGAGAAACAGAGGATATAATAAGAGAGGATAAAAGAGAACGTGAATTAATGGAAATATGGATGAACCGGAAAAGTGAAGAATCCCGAATACAGCGGAAAATAGAAACAGAGGAAAGAAGAATGCTGAGAGGAGGTAAAACAAGCGAAAGAATAATACTGTTGAAAAGAGAAGCACGAGAATTCAGAATAAGGACAGAAATGGAAGATGAAGAAAGAAGACTAAAGATAAAGCTGGAAGATGAAGAAAGAAGAACTCGACGGGAAAACGAAATAGCGAAAGCAGAACAAGAAGCCGAGGAAAGGAGAATGAAGAGGGGAAAAGAGTCGAAAGAGAGAAGAATAAAGATTGAAAAAGAAATGGATGAAAGAAGAATACAGAGGGAAAAAGAACGTGCTCAAGCGGAAAGAGAAGAGAGAGATGAAAAGGAAAGATTGCTCGCACTCGAAAGAGCACCTATCGACAATCTCATAGAGGCCGAGGAAGTTGGAGCTCGGCCTGGACCTAAGAAAGGACCATCGAGGGAAACCCAGCCAAATGGGGTAACGATGGAAGAAATAGGAAGTAAGAATGAGGTACCAGCAGGAGTACCTAAAGGAAAACCTACGAGGAGAACCCAGCCAAATGGGGTTATCAGGGAAGAAGAAGAAGGTAGAGTAGAGGTACGAGCAGGTGTACCTGAGGAACTACCGGCGAAGAGAAGCGAGTCAAATGAGTTGACAAGGAAGGAGGAAAGAGGTGCTATGGCTATGCACCCAGGTAAGACTAGTCAAATGGTAGACGCGGATGAGTATCCCCTACCCCTAGTAGTCTCCTCCCCGAACGGAACGTCCACGGAGTTACCGCTAAATCGCCAAGTCGTAGTGAGCGCCAAGCCCATTAACGACCTCGCAGGGAAAAGTTTTCTCGATCCCCAAAGATCGAACCCAGACACGATCTTCCCGTGTACCTGGTTAAAGGAGAGCTATGGGACCTACGCTCCCATCAATTATGCCCCGCTACAACAAGCCGCTCTAGCCATAATGTTCAATTTAAAGGTAGTCAAGTACCATAATATGGGTAAGTCGAGTAGGTTGAAATACCGCTACCATTTAGTAACATACTGGGGTTGACTCAATAACCAGAACGGCCGACTCAGGCGCGGTAGAATAATGGTCACAAAGCACCATTTTAGGATCAGCTACATCAAAGGAGCCGATAATGTACAGCTGCTCTATAGGTGGAGACGAAAAACCATGGAGGGTTATTTCAGTACCTAATGAGCGTGAAACCATGTTTTCATTTGTTGTTCGTGTTAATATTTATCGGTAGGATTTAAGTTCTCAAAAACTTAGAAATGTAAGGAAGTAGCTTGTTTTGTTTTGTTTTTTTTGTGGGTAATCGATGAATTAAGGTTTTTTAATTTTCTATGTAAAATTGTATTGCGAGTAGGTCTAGCTCGACACATTGCCTGTGTAAACGCGCGCGTGGGCGCTCATATGTAAGGAAACTTAATGTAAGGGAGGGCTCAAAGAAATACAACTGTGCTAAGCTCGACTAGGTTGAGTAAGTTGTTTTGAGTTCCCGGGAGCATCCCCCGCCCCCCATTAAGTTCTTCGGTGGGAGGTGTGTAAGGGAATGGTCACCTCATCCCCCCCCTTTCACTCGTGATGCAGTCCCAAGGCAGTTACCGCAAGGACAAAGGCATCGGCGGGTCAGTGCTTAACCACAGTGTGGCACAACTCGGTGCCATGTAAGACCCTAAAGGTCCAAAAGGTAAGATCTCCCCCAGGAGAGTGAGATCCAGTTTCACGTCGAACAAGAAATTGGAGACGTGTTTCTCCCAATCTCGAAGGCTAACGAGGAGCCGATGTTTGACTTCGTGGGAAAGACCGTTTGGAAAAAGAACTCTCCTGGGACCGTCCTCAAGCCCCTCCCCCCCTTACCACTCCCCCCCCAGTGGGGGTGCGAGGTATAAATGAGGAACTCTGAGGAAAATCGGGGTAGTATACGTCAGGCCAGGTGACGAAGTCCTCGATTAAAACCGAGCTACCTAGACTGAATTGGTAGTATACGTCAGGCCAGGTGACGAAGTCCTCGGATCCAAAACCGAGCTACCTAGACTGGATTGGTAGTATACGTCAGTCTCTAGGTGACGAAGTCCTCGGATCCAAAACCGAGCTACCGAGACTGGAGAGGTAGTTTACTTGTGTCGCCAGACCAAGAAGTACCCTGCAAGAGAGGCAGGGCTACCTACCTTAAGGGGCTAAGAAGAAGCTCATCCTCGAGCTAAGTCCCTGATTATCAAACCAAACGATAAGTGAACTTTGGTAAGTTCAACTATCTCTCGCCAGAGAGACTCCTCATATCCTGGTGCACCGTAAACACCAGGGGTATTCCTCGTCCTTGAGGAATTAAGAAAAGAAGAAGGAAAAGGCTCCCCCTCGAGCCCGTTATTCGGTGGCCACACCGAACTCTTAAGTTAACTTGGTGAGGAACCAAGTTCAACCTATTCTCGTCAGAGAAACCCCCCTCCGTTATCCTCGCCCTTGAAGAAGACCCTCCCCGAGTTCAGTCCTCGTCCATAAGGAAATTAGTAACGAAGGAGAAAAGCTCCTCCTCGAGCTCGTTACTCGGTGATCACACCGCACTCCAAGTTAACTTGAATTAAGAACCAAGTTCGACTCACTCTCGCCAGAGAGACCACGACTGCCTAGGTGTTGCATAAAGCACCGTATTGGTCCTCGTCCTTGAAGACCCCCCCCCCCGGAAGAACGTGTGGACCCCCCAGCTGCTACCCTCGCCAAAACAACCGTGGAATTTCGCCCATCTACACGTGGACACACGGCCCGCGTCGTGAGTCAATAACCTTTCTGAGGCCCTTTAAACTCCACATGAGTCCGTAAGCCTAATTTTTATATTATTGTTGTGTATAGAGAAAACGTTAACCAATTTTGGTGGGTAAACTAATTTAATTAATTCTTGTTTAGGATAATCTTCAGAGTATTGCTGTAATTAATGTTTAAATGTTATGTATTCAATTGACAAAGGTAAAATATAAGTTTATTTTGGGATTAATGTTCGTTTCTCTTATATATATCCTTACGTGTTTGGTAACAGCTCTGTTCTTTAAGATATTCTTATAATATCAATATATTAGACACTCTTAGCACTCTTAGAATAGAACAAAAAGGAGGGGCATTCTACGACACTAAAAAAAAAGTGGTGTCAGGTAAGTAGGGTTTTTATCAGAAAGAATTCTACGACATAATAAAAGTGGTGTCAGGTTTTGTAGGTTGTTATTAGAAAGAACCCAGCAGTGTCTAATTAAGAAAGAGCCAACACGTAAAGGAATATCAGGAACAAGAGAATAATTGACGAGAGGAAAATTGGTAGAATTAGGGGTGGTAACAATATAAAGGTAATTGGCAGTTCAAGTGGTAAATTTGTTGTCGGGAGTGATATTTCAATCAGCATAGTAGTGGGATTAAGGGTAAGTTATGCTGAGCGCTACCTGGTGAGTGGCGGCATAATTATCTGAAAATACAGAAAGGAAAAATCGACGGACCAACACGAAATGGATCCAGTCAAAAGATTTTACCAACAAGCCCAAAGTCTGGGACTTGAAGGCACAGGAATGCATGACTACGTCATGGCAGAACTAAGAATAGATTGTGTAAAGAAGAAAGAATTTGGGATATAGAAAAAGAACAAGAATTAATAAAGTTTGAGAGAGAAACAGAGGATATAATAAGAGAGGATAAAAGAGAACGTGAATTAATGGAAATATGGATGAACCGGAAAAGTGAAGAATCCCGAATACAGCGGAAAATAGAAACAGAGGAAAGAAGAATGCTGAGAGGAGGTAAAACAAGCGAAAGAATAATACTGTTGAAAAGAGAAGCACGAGAATTCAGAATAAGGACAGAAATGGAAGATGAAGAAAGAAGACTAAAGATAAAGCTGGAAGATGAAGAAAGAAGAACTCGACGGGAAAACGAAATAGCGAAAGCAGAACAAGAAGCCGAGGAAAGGAGAATGAAGAGGGGAAAAGAGTCGAAAGAGAGAAGAATAAAGATTGAAAAAGAAATGGATGAAAGAAGAATACAGAGGGAAAAAGAACGTGCTCAAGCGGAAAGAGAAGAGAGAGATGAAAAGGAAAGATTGCTCGCACTCGAAAGAGCACCTATCGACAATCTCATAGAGGCCGAGGAAGTTGGAGCTCGGCCTGGACCTAAGAAAGGACCATCGAGGGAAACCCAGCCAAATGGGGTAACGATGGAAGAAATAGGAAGTAAGAATGAGGTACCAGCAGGAGTACCTAAAGGAAAACCTACGAGGAGAACCCAGCCAAATGGGGTTATCAGGGAAGAAGAAGAAGGTAGAGTAGAGGTACGAGCAGGTGTACCTGAGGAACTACCGGCGAAGAGAAGCGAGTCAAATGAGTTGACAAGGAAGGAGGAAAGAGGTGCTATGGCTATGCACCCAGGTAAGACTAGTCAAATGGTAGACGCGGATGAGTATCCCCTACCCCTAGTAGTCTCCTCCCCGAACGGAACGTCCACGGAGTTACCGCTAAATCGCCAAGTCGTAGTGAGCGCCAAGCCCATTAACGACCTCGCAGGGAAAAGTTTTCTCGATCCCCAAAGATCGAACCCAGACACGATCTTCCCGTGTACCTGGTTAAAGGAGAGCTATGGGACCTACGCTCCCATCAATTATGCCCCGCTACAACAAGCCGCTCTAGCCATAATGTTCAATTTAAAGGTAGTCAAGTACCATAATATGGGTAAGTCGAGTAGGTTGAAATACCGCTACCATTTAGTAACATACTGGGGTTGACTCAATAACCAGAACGGCCGACTCAGGCGCGGTAGAATAATGGTCACAAAGCACCATTTTAGGATCAGCTACATCAAAGGAGCCGATAATGTACAGCTGCTCTATAGGTGGAGACGAAAAACCATGGAGGGTTATTTCAGTACCTAATGAGCGTGAAACCATGTTTTCATTTGTTGTTCGTGTTAATATTTATCGGTAGGATTTAAGTTCTCAAAAACTTAGAAATGTAAGGAAGTAGCTTGTTTTGTTTTGTTTTTTTTGTGGGTAATCGATGAATTAAGGTTTTTTAATTTTCTATGTAAAATTGTATTGCGAGTAGGTCTAGCTCGACACATTGCCTGTGTAAACGCGCGCGTGGGCGCTCATATGTAAGGAAACTTAATGTAAGGGAGGGCTCAAAGAAATACAACTGTGCTAAGCTCGACTAGGTTGAGTAAGTTGTTTTGAGTTCCCGGGAGCATCCCCCGCCCCCCATTAAGTTCTTCGGTGGGAGGTGTGTAAGGGAATGGTCACCTCATCCCCCCCCTTTCACTCGTGATGCAGTCCCAAGGCAGTTACCGCAAGGACAAAGGCATCGGCGGGTCAGTGCTTAACCACAGTGTGGCACAACTCGGTGCCATGTAAGACCCTAAAGGTCCAAAAGGTAAGATCTCCCCCAGGAGAGTGAGATCCAGTTTCACGTCGAACAAGAAATTGGAGACGTGTTTCTCCCAATCTCGAAGGCTAACGAGGAGCCGATGTTTGACTTCGTGGGAAAGACCGTTTGGAAAAAGAACTCTCCTGGGACCGTCCTCAAGCCCCTCCCCCCCTTACCACTCCCCCCCAGTGGGGGTGCGAGGTATAAATGAGGAACTCTGAGGAAAATCGGGGTAGTATACGTCAGGCCAGGTGACGAAGTCCTCGATTAAAACCGAGCTACCTAGACTGGATTGGTAGTATACGTCAGGCCAGGTGACGAAGTCCTCGGATCCAAAACCGAGCTACCTAGACTGGATTGGTAGTATACGTCAGTCTCTAGGTGACGAAGTCCTCGGATCCAAAACCAAGCTACCGAGACTGGAGAGGTAGTTTACTTGTGTCGCCAGACCAAGAAGTACCCTGCAAGAGAGGCAGGGCTACCTACCTTAAGGGGCTAAGAAGAAGCTCATCCTCGAGCTAAGTCCCTGATTATCAAACCAAACGATAAGTGAACTTTGGTAAGTTCAACTATCTCTCGCCAGAGAGACTCCTCATATCCTGGTGCACCGTAAACACCAGGGGTATTCCTCGTCCTTGAGGAATTAAGAAAAGAAGAAGGAAAAGGCTCCCCCTCGAGCCCGTTATTCGGTGGCCACACCGAACTCTTAAGTTAACTTGGTGAGGAACCAAGTTCAACCTATTCTCGTCAGAGAAACCCCCCTCCGTTATCCTCGCCCTTGAAGAAGACCCTCCCCGAGTTCAGTCCTCGTCCATAAGGAAATTAGTAACGAAGGAGAAAAGCTCCTCCTCGAGCTCGTTACTCGGTGATCACACCGCACTCCAAGTTAACTTGAATTAAGAACCAAGTTCGACTCACTCTCGCCAGAGAGACCACGACTGCCTAGGTGTTGCATAAAGCACCGTATTGGTCCTCGTCCTTGAAGACCCCCCCCCCCCCGGAAGAACGTGTGGACCCCCCAGCTGCTACCCTCGCCAAAACAACCGTGGAATTTCGCCCATCTACACGTGGACACACGGCCCGCGTCGTGAGTCAACAACCTTTCTGAGGCCTTTTAAACTCCACATGAGTCCGTAAGCCTAATTTTTATATTATTGTTGTGTATAGAGAAAACGTTAACCAATTTTGGTGGGTAAACTAATTTAATTAATTCTTGTTTAGGATAATCTTCAGAGTATTGCTGTAATTAATGTTTAAATGTTATGTATTCAATTGACAAAGGTAAAATATAAGTTTATTTTGGGATTAATGTTCGTTTCTCTTATATATATCCTTACGTGTTTGGTAACGGCTCTGTTCTTTAAGATATTCTTATAATATCAATATATTAGACACTCTTAGCACTCTTAGAATAGAACAAAAGGAGGGGCATTCTACGACACTAAAAAAAAAGTGGTGTCAGGTAAGTAGGGTTTTTATCAGAAAGAATTCTACGACAATGCTATACTACACTATTCTATGATATACTATGCTAGGCTAAGCAGGATTTACTATGTTAGACAATCTAGGCTAGTCTATACTATACTAGGCTTTATTATGCTAGGTGAGGTAATACTATGGCAGGCTATCCTACGCTAAACTATGTTTTGCCAGGCTACTATTCAAGACTATCCTAGGCTAGGTTGTTTTACATTATATTTCGAATGATATAATTGCTAAAGTTCTCCCAAGGTTAACCACGGAATTATTTTTTTGGGGGGAGGGCAATAACATGTTGTTTTACATTATCTTTAGAATGATATAATTGCTAAGGTCTTCTTAAGGTTAGCCAGGAATTAGTTTTTTTTTGCAATAACATTATGTCGAGGTATGGCCAAGTGTACGTGAATATGCGCAGACAGGCACTAAGGTAGGCCAAGCAAGGCTACAACTATTATTGTTTCTAAGAGTGCGATTTAATAGATAGCGGCAGCTGCTGAACCAAGGAATATAACAAACACCATGACAAAAATAGACTTTTAATACACACGCTAAAAGGGGACACAATAAATATATATATATATATATATATATATATATATATATATATATATATATATATATATATATATATATATATATATATATATATATATAAATGGTACATAAAATAAGACGGACTTAAGTTCCGAATACTAGTTAGATAACCGTAGTTAGGGAATGGTTATTATGGGAGATTGGGGTTAATGAGTAGTTTACTTTCTTTGAACTCGAGGGTAAGGTGGGATAAACAGGGGGAGGTCTTGGTGACCTTTATTACTCACGGGGGGAAAGGGCTGCAGCCACGGAACGCACAGAGGGTGGGGCTACTCTTTCCGAACTCGTGTTTGCAAGATGCGGGCCTCTTGTCTTCAGGGGGTCACCGAACGAACTTCGAAGAGGGGGGGGGGGATGACTTCTCCACGCTCGGCTTGAGCGAGCTAATGGGCCTCTTTTCATAAGAGGTCACCAGGTGCGGGCCTCTTGTCGTAAGAGGTCACCAGATGCAGGACTCCTGTCCTCAGGAGGTCACCGAACGAACTTCAAGGGGGCGGAGGATGACTTCTCCACACTCGGCTTGAGCGAGCTAATGGGCCTCTTGTCGTAAGAGGTCACCAGAAGAACTTTGGGGGACAGCTTCTCCAATCCTTGATCCGAAGGCAAATGAGAAAGGCTGACGTCGCCTCACGAGACTCTTCTCCTCGACCTGAAGACACAGGGGTGATGTCCAACTCTTCCGTGGCTTGCGACCGTCACTCACACTTCTTGGGAGAGAGCTCGTTGATGTGCACTCCTTTCGGGAAAGTCTCGTCTAACCAAATTTGTCCGTCAGCCTCGAGCGGGGCCATATATACCCGGAGCTATTCAAAACAGAGAGAGAGATTGAAACCTTCTTAACCCTCGTTATCGGGCGCGATGAACCGAGCGCCTTCTTACGAGGAAGTATCAACGGATGGGATCAGTAGCCAGACGGGCGACAGCGCGGTGCCATAAACGCGGTTCACGCTGAGTCTACAACGCAGTCTCCCTACTCGAGGGGAAGGGGGGGAGGAAGCTTTGGTGAGAATTTCACGGGACCTGGAGCTGGGTCAAACGAGAGAGAGGTCGGAAGGGGGGGGGGGGGAGTAATGGCTCGTTTTCTCTCCAGAAATACTCTCTTAGAAGGTAGGGAAATAATTATAACTATTCGGCCGATTCTATCGAAATTTGGAACCCTTATGTTGTTTTACATTCTGTTTCGAATGATAGAATTGCCATGGTCCTTCCAAGGTTACTCCGGGAATTATTAAAAGCCGTAAGGACATAAATCAGAATAAGTGAGAGCACGCTTTTTTTTGGTCAGCAGACATTGTTAATTTGTGCACTAATCTCTTATGTGGGAAACTTATCAAAAGCTTTGCTAACGTGAAATTGGATTTTTTCTTCGAGTTGGACGTGTGTGGTTACAAATTTAAGAAGAAGAGATTTGGGACATATACAACTAAGAAATACTTTACACACATACAGTGGTTAATTTCTAGAATATTTTGCCATTTACCGTCGTTGACTCACCATTTATTTATATATTTAAAAATTGATTGAATTCCCACTTTAAATATATAGAAATATTATGAAGAGGGAAAGGGGGGGGTGCTAGAAATGGAACCAAGGTTCTTTTGCTCAGTTCTCTTATAATCATATCTATATCATTCCTATTATATCGAGACTTATAGGGGAGGGGGAGGGTGGATGGTAGCGGTGGGTGTTACCTGTTTATGTGGTCGTATAGGTTACCGGTTTGTGGGTGCGTGGTTGGTGCGTGTATTAAAGAGCCCTCATTGCTATTGCGCTCGATGGATGACGAGGACTTTAGACAATGGGCCTACTTTACGCCTTTGTCAAATTTGTTCTGACTCATTATAATTTCCCACTAAGGTTATGCATTAGACTGGGCTTACCGAAGGTGTCTCGGTAATCGGGGTAAGTAAATGACATTGAAAGGAGTCGAGAAAGAAAATTTAACTTTATTCTTGAATTGGCCTACTAAAGGGGCAAGCGGAAACGTCTCGAGTTCTTTGCGGTCAATGTGTAGGCCTACTATTTTACGCGAAGTATCGAGTCTAATGGCAGCAGGACTTAGGTGAATAAACGGGATTTCGTGACGCTACTAAGAGAATGAATTGAATTAGTGAATCCGAAGAATAAATCTTCTGAATAATGAGAGTTTGTCTGTCTGTCTGTCTGTCTGTCTCTGTCTCAGTCTGTCTGTCTGTCTCTCTCCCTCTCTCTCTCTCTCTCTCTCTCTCTCTCTCTCTCTCTCTATATATATATATATATATATATATATATATATATATATATATATATATATATATATATATTTCGTATCCAAGGGGCGTGACCTTGACTTGTCCGTGGGGGGGGAGAACCAAGTCTTTACTTTGTTTGTTATTTCCATTCCCTTGTGCGGAGTTTCCAACAGCTGTATACCTTTTGTGCCTACATATTTCCCATAGATTTAGCTTTATAATAGGGAATTGATTGTTGCAGGTCTCTGAAAATCTTCTGGTCAGAGCCTATATTTGTTCAGCTGCTGATAAATATTCCCACAACTCGTATGTTTGTTTGTGTGCGATCCTTGTATTTGTCCAGGCGGTCACCTTTGATATATTTGTATGTTCGAGGGTTTCTGCGCAACTCTAACGACTGCTTGCCTCATATCTATTTGTATAGTTTAACAAATATATAGTTTCAGTTCCTAATTCTCTTTGGTTGTTTATTTATTAAGCTTGACATATTATTTCATTAATTTACACACATTGCAATTTTTAGGATTTGATAAATCCACCGAGCGTCCATTTGTGGAGTTCTTCAATGGGCTTATTAAATCCTTAGTTTGTTGCCAGATGCGTAGTTATTTTATAGATCGAGCCCTACAGGACTCCCCTGTTATTTCCTCCGGTTCCTGTAGAGGTGTCTCGTCGACTTCTTTTGGCATCATAGACTTCTGTCCCATGCACTCCAAGAGCTGAAGTGCATCACTGAGTTCGGCGAAGATGGGGAGGGATTAGCGGTTGCAGAACTGCTCAAAGCCTCATATTTCTCCAATATGGCTTTGCAATGGGGCGGTAGGTGCTGTAGATCATTAATAATTAAAGTTACCGCAGGCTCCCCTGATAGTTTCACTTCTGATACAAGTTTGGTTTGTTCGTTGATAAGTATGTCGCGCGTACAGTCCACTAAGAGATTAAAATATCTCAGAAAGTCAATTCCTAATAAGGTGAAGTGGTATCCGCGACCACAAATGACTACCTGAATGATCAGCATAAACTAGAGATAACTATATCCGTCTGTATCTCGCCGTGCACTTTTATTTTACCGCCATTAGCCGTCGTAATATTTACACTGGACTCGCGGAATTCACCTAAATTCACCAATTAAGCCGGAATTATCGACACATTCGCCCCTGTATCAATTAGAAACTCACATTTATTTTATTCACTTTAGCAGCGACGATGAAAACAGATGGCATACCAGCGGCCACATTTCCAATGGCATGCCCTGCTAGTTTTCCGCAGGGGCTGGTGAAGATGGCCTGGAGGAAGGTTTCATCTGCAAGTGTTCTTATCTCTTTAGCCACCTAAACCAGGGTTTGCAGAACTTCGCATTCTCACTAAAGTACAAATGTGAACGGCAGACTTCATGTCTTTGGTTCCTTCGAAAATGTCGCAATCCTACCTGTATATTATAAGCACTGCGATCATTATTTTGCTCCACAAAATTGAGACGGTTCTCATTAGGATACGAACTCATGCGCACTGATCTCGCACTACCCCTATTATTCACATTATTCATATAATTATCACTTTTATTATTAGGAATAGGAATACACATATCGGACAAAGAAGTGGCACTACGTACTAAGTATTCACTGCAAGCATTAAAATTAGGACATCGTGCTCTATAGAATGGCATTAGTTCATCCGCAAGCTTTCCTAACTGGGCTAGGGTAAGTTCCTTCTGGGTAAAAATTACGGGCGCGATGTTGGCTGGCAGAGATTAGATAAACTTGTGCCTCACGAGTTCCTCACCAACTCCTACCTGTAGAGCAGTTCTCCTTAGTTCTTTAAAATTGGTAGAAGGTCGACCGGTGAGTGTGGAGGAGGCAATGAGCTTCTCGAAAAGCTCGGGTTTCGTCCTTTCGAAGAGACCAATCACCTCAGTCCTTAAGAGTTGGTAATTATGAGTAGATATGATGGCAGCTGGAAGATGGTCAACGGTATCGGTAGGTAATGCAGCCAAAACATGAAATAATTTAATATCCTCCTTACTTACTCTTGAAATGTGAAACTGGACTTCAACAATCTTGAACCAACTTGCAACTGCAGCCTCGTTAAAGACGGTTGGCTTAATGGTGATGGCGTTCACACGAACTCCGTTTCTCTTCGTCCTGCCTGTTAATGGTTTGATGCATCCATTTTTTTCGTCACCTTTACTGTTCGGCCGAAGATGATCACCAGGTTATGGGGAATAGGGAGTGTGTGTGTGCGTGGGGGGGGGGTTACCGGTGGTTGTTATCTGTTTTATGTGGTTGTATATGTCGAGAATAGAGGCTCCTTACTGCCATGTGTCCCGTCGAAACCACAAGATCAGGCTCGAGGTCAGTCCACGTGAGCGAGTACCGTGCGAACAGTCAGAATATCGAACTGCTTTCCGCGATAAATGAGGGTTTGAAATCTCAAACGTGCGCTTCTGTCGTCTCCCAGGGTGTTATCAAGAAACCTCCGCGGTATTAATTTCTAATTCCCATCCCTCAAACGCCGTGTTGGTTCGTGGAGAGATTTCCCCTACCCCTTTTCGGAGGCAGTAACGGATCTGGCTGGTCCCTATATATTGTTGGTCCCAATATGGCATCGACAGTATAGGCCTGCCTTTTACAACGAAATACGTCATTCTCAATCACGCTGCCTTTTCTCGACGAGCCGAAGGCTAGAATTATACCGAAGGATCTGAACCCGAGTCAATTGGTCTATCCTTGGTTTCGGTACATTTCGTTTGGCACGAATATCTCCTCCAGTTAGTGTTATTACCAGAGGTTAAAGTCCCTCGAATAACCACCGATCCCCCATTTCATCTCTTAAAGCCTCGAACCCAAGCCAGGCTGAGACGAATCATCTGTTGCTATTCCGGCAAGTCATCCCAGGTGTGTATGTATAGAAGCTCTTAACGCCTCTCGACCCCCCACCCCTCCGCAGAGCCCTCTCTGAGTAGCTCTGATACGTTCAGTTCTTGTATACATATAATATCTCTTGCCATTATTTCATTTAATCTATTTATTGTGTATAACTGTGTATATATTAAAGTTTATTTTTGTACCTATTTTTTCATAAGCCTCATACCGGAGCCTTCACTAGTTGATATCAGCCAACTGCACTCACTCTTTAACCTTGAGCGATCACACCTATTGGATAGAAAAGTGATGTATATGTCGGGGTCATTCTACGACGTAATATATATATATATATATATATATATATATATATATATATATATATATATATATATATATATATATATATATATATATATTAACTAGCGTCAGGTTTATAGGGTCTTTAAAAAGTTCCTTTTAAGGTCTTTTAAAGGTTTAGATGCTGAAGGCTTGGCTATTGAGAAGGTAAACAGAAATATTCTTGTAAACTATTTTTTTCATTTGTTGTGTGTATTCGCCTTTATACAGACCATGTGTAAGTTTTGAGACCGTGCTTCTCATTTATCTACCTCCCTCTCCCCCCCCCCCAGCGGAATTTTACTCTTTCATATCAAGAAAGTCTCAGTCTAGTCTTCTTTCTCGGTGTTGTGAGAAAAGTTAAAGGCTCTCGCGTTAATTCGGGTATTTTCGAGCGCTCAGACGGAAATTATTAATTGCGTCGTGTGTATACCAAGTTAATTCGGGTCGACAATCCGGGTACATTTTCATTTTAAAAAAGTTTAATTGGAATTCGTGACCATCATGTCTCCATTCGACCAATTTAAATTACAAGGTGAATCTCTTGGTTTATCCTGAAAGGACCTTCTTTCCTATATACAAGAAGGAGAGAGAGCCGAGAGAGCGGAAAGAAGGGACAGAGAAGAACGAGAAAAGAGAGGATAAAAAGAGAACGCATCCGACAACATGAACTGGAAATGAATAGAGCAAGGATCGAAACGCTCTCCATCAACTCGCGGAATGACGTCCCTCAAACTGCATCAGGGAAGCTCCCCATTTACACGGAAGGAGAAGATTTCGGGTCCTATTTGACACATTTTGAAAAGATCTTCCAGCTAATCAACTGGGACATTGAAGCGGATGGTGTCGCTAAACTCGTTATGTTCTTAGCTCGGAGATATTTTCATATCCCTTCCGCCGTAGGCAACGATCGATTATTCGTCGTTGAAATCGGAATTGTTAGCCGCTTATAACATGACGCCCGATTTCTACCGCGTTAAATTTCGTCACGCCCGTATAGAGCCCAACCAAACTTTTCGACAGTTTGGGTATACGCTTCAGAGACTTTTCAACATTTAGCTTGATTCTTCGAAAGTTCACAAAAGAGTATGAAGCGTTAGTCGACTTTATTTTGAATGACCAGCTTCTGGCTTCGCTTTCTTCGGAGATTCAATCTTTTGTGAAGGACCGGAGGTGTTTCACCTTCAAGGAATGCATCGAAGAAACCGATATATTCGCCGCGAGCCACAATTGCTACCATAAGGAAGGAAGAAAGTGATCCATCATCCCCCAAAGGTAAAAGTGGCAAACAAAAATTTACACCCCGTGATACTAGTATGTTTGTCAAAATAACTAGCCCATCCAAGCCCAGAAATTTTTGTTCATCAGAACCCCGTGATGTCAAGCCATTCTCGTCAAATCCCCCCTTGTTTCTTCTGCGGTATTGAAGGACATTTGATGACAAACTGCTCTCAGAACTCCCAATTCCGTCCTAGTTCTCTCAATCAAGTGCACCAAATTTATGCTTCTTCCCCGCGCCACCAATGTCGCAAGTGGAACCGCCTCCCTCTCTGTCTGCACCTCCTGACGCTGGCCATCAAGTGAACTTCTTGTTCGAGAAGAGCTCCCCAGGAAGCTTGAATTTTGAGAGAGACGGTTGCCGGGTCTCCACCCCTTGTTCGGGATACAGGGTGTACATGTATTGTGGTGTCGAACGAGCTGCTCACTACGATCGCTCCGAATTGATAAGTTTGCGGTAGTACATGACTACCTTGGTCGTGCAAATCGATTCCCCATCGTCAAATGCTTTATTGAATGCCCGTATTATACCGGCTGGGCTGAAGTAGTAGCGGCCCCAATACAGCTCTGTGCTGTTCTGGCCGGACAGTGCCCACAGGTTACTTCAAGCCCTGTGGTTCAACACAACTTCGCGCATTCCCAAACTAAAAAGGAAGCAGAGGGACCCGACCCCCTTGAAGCCCCATGTGACTCCAGTTTAGCGTCGTTCTGAACAATGAATTAGCTAAAGAGCAAAATGACTGTGATTCACTCCGCCCCCTCTGGACCAAAGCTCATAATAGGATTCAGGAGTCCGCCTGCGAAAAAAAAGTCATTTCCTACGTCGTAAATAACGACCTCCTGTACCGCGCCTCCTTGGAAAGCAATAGTTCCGAGGACCATGCATTATGCATTCCCCGTTCGCAGGTACCCCTCATATTAAAGACGGCTCACGATAGTCTTTTCTCTGGCCATTTCAGCCATACCAAAACGGCTCTTAGGATTTTTAAGTATTTTTATTGGCCCGGTGCGGCAGATAACATCTTAAGTATGGCCGTTCGTGTGATATATGTTAAAGTACAGCCACAAAAGAAAGCGTCAGACCCGCTCCGCTGTAGAAGGGACCCATCACACCTAAACCCGTCGTCCGTGTGGCAATCGACCGGATCGGCCCCATTCACCCCCTAGATCCACTAAATGTGGTGCAAGTGGCTTGCATTGAACAGGACAAGGAGTACCCCTTGCCCACCGTGCCCAGCGTTAACGAAGCCCAGTCATCTGACTTAGACGTTAACGCCCAGCTGCCCCCCCCCCCCGAGTCGAAGAGTCAGCTGCAGCAGTTATTGAGTCACTTTGGATACGTGATTTCTGAAATTCCCGGCCCTGCCGCTCGGTTCGAGCATGATATTATTTTAACTACCCCTGAGCCTATTCGTTCTAAGCCGTACCTCCTCCCCATCCATTTAATAGAGGTCTTCAACGCGGAAGTTACTAATTGGTTAATTAAAGATTATAGAACCCTCCCAATCTAATTACTGCTCCCCCACTGTTTTGGTAAAGAAGTCAGTCGGGTCATATAGGCTGTGCGTCGATTTTCGAAAACTTAATTCAGTGACGGCCTGTAGTAATTACAATCCCATGATACGACGAATATTAGACTGGTTGGCAAACGTGACTTTTTATTTCGAAAACATTCACGTTGCAACTCGCGAGTGGGCCCATCGCGTGATCGCCTCTAGGCCCTGCTGCATCGTCTGCGCGAGCACGGACTCACAATCGGCCCGAGCAAGTGCCATTTTGCTTATAGTACGATTGATTACCTTGGCTTTTCCATTAGAAACAACCGTTTGGCCCCCCTAGCAGGATAAAATCCGCGCCATTGTGCAAATGCCCCGTCCGTCCAATAAGAAGCAGCTGAGATCCTTCATATGATCTACTTCTTTCTACCGCCGCTTCGTTCCCCCATTTCGCTTCTCTCTCGGCCTCTTTGTGTGAGTTGCTGAAAAAGAAGTCCCGGAACATCTTGACTGGTCCCCATTAGCTCTCTCCCACTTCGAACAGCCGAAGGGAAAATTAGCTTCTCCCCCTATCCTCCGGCCCCCAACCAGAAGAAGACTTTTGGTATCAGAACGGATGCCAGCAATAAAGGGTTAGGTTGCGTTTTACTACAGTATAGCGATGATGGCAATAGTTACCCCGTCGCCTACGCTAGCCGTAAGCTTCTCCCGCGCGAGAAAAATTATGCCATCATTGAAAAGGAGGCTTAGACATTATATGGGCCATACAGAAGTTTAGAATGTATTTATTAGGTAAAGAGTTCCTTGTAGAGACGGATCACAAGCCCCTCGCATATTTGCGAAATGCAAAAAGTAACAATGGTCGCCTTATGCGCTAGAGTTTATACCTCCAGGAGTATCAATTTAAAATCAATTATATAAAAGGATCCAAGAATTGTATTGCGGATAGCTTGAGTAGTACCCCCTTAGAGCCTACCCAAACTAATCTAGGATAAATTTTATGCTTGTAACTGTTATGGTTAAGTTTATTCCGTTTGTTTAAACTGCATATATTAGGACAATAAGTCTCTCTGTTCACAAATCAAGAACGATTCGTTAAACCCTCCTATCGTTCGGATCAATTATTTCCCTGTATTTTATATTTCCCTTTTGTATCTCTTTGTATTGTCTTTTTTTTAAATCTTTTGTGTGTGTAATTAACATCTTTTTTTGGTGTGTAGCTCTAGGTCGTTATTGTCCTTAAGTGATCGACCTCCGTTTGAATTAATGTTAGTTCTTGTAGCCCCTGTGTTCTTGTTGAGTTCATTTATTCCTTATGTTCCTGGATACTCTTTGTACGTAAATATGTCCGAACCACCAAATCATGACCCGTTCAAGGTCAGGTATCCCCCAATTGCGCCCCCTATTGAGGTCGGAAAAAATTTGAGACTTTTAATACCCATCTAGCGGTTGTCAGATGTCACTTTTTTTTAAAAGTAACATTTTGGAAATGGAGGAGTTGTCGAGAATAGATGCTCTTTGCCTCCATGTGGCCTATCGAAACCTCGAGGTCAGGCACGAGGTCAGTCCACGTCAGCGAGGATCGTCAGAACAGTCAGAATATTAAATGCTTTCTGCGATAAGCGAGGGATTTGAATCTCAAACGCGCGCTTCTGTCGTCTCGCAGGGGATCATCAAGAAACCTCCACGGGAGTACTTGCCCCTCCCCCCTCAAGCGCTATGTTGGTTCGTGGAGAGTTTTCCTCACGCATCTTCCCCCCCTTTGGCGGAGGCAGTAACAGATCTGGCTGCTCCTTATATATTGTTGGCCCCAATAAGGCACGAATGCTCCCTCCAGTTAGTGTTACTACTAGAGGTTAAAGTCCCTCAAATAACCATCCGAAACCCCATTTCATCTTTTAAAGCCTCGAACCCAAGCCAGGTTGAGACGAATCATCTGTGGCTATTCCGGCTAGTCGTCCCGGTGTGTGTATGTACAGAGGCTCGTATTGCCTCCCTCCCGCCTCCGTAGAGCCCGCTCTGAGTAGCTCTTATACGTTCGGTTCTTGTATACATAGAGTATATATTGCCATTATTTCATTTAATCTATTTATTGTGTATAACTGTGTATATATTAAAGTTTATTTTTGTACTACTTTTTCATAGGCCTCATAGCTGGAGCCTTTATTAGTTAATATCGGCCAACTGCACTCACTCTTTTGAATTTAAATCCTTCGCACTCGCCCCCCCCCCCCACACTTATATCCCCCATCTCTGCCGTGACCAGAGTAGAAAGATGGTCACGCGTTGACCTTGAGCGACCACGCCTATTGGGTAGAAGTGATGTATATGTCGGGTTAATTCTACGATAGTGTACGTTACCAGTTTGTAGGTGTGTAGGGCACACATGTATTCCCCCTGAAGGGTGTACATGTAGATACCCTACACAACGGAACCCGATGGGTTGGAGAGAAAACGAATCTAGAATTTCGAGGTAAAGGCTCGATTTTCTCACTGTAATAAAGGGGTTACTTCCGTATCTGGGCTCAAGTCAGACGGGCGCCAGAGAATAAACATTGGGCAACTGAGAATGTATGGAGATAATAAAAGGGCGTATGATAAAGCATTTCACCATTCTGTAACAAAGATAGCCAGAAATTAAACAAATGTATGTCTTATGATAAAGCTCCGCCTTTTATAAATATTGACCAATAACGAGGTCCGGCAGTTTAGCCGCCATCCAATCAAAATTAAATAAGGGATTAATTTAAACCAATCAGGAGGCGAGCTAAGGGAATGAACAGTCAATCACATGCGCCAACGTCATTTGTAGGCGGGGCGTAAGGCTTACTCGATGAACGTTACTTCCCCTTATAAACGAGTGCAGATGTGCTAGAAAGGGCATTCATTATTAGTAATTCATTATTGTTACGCGTTTATTAATTCAATAATCTGATTATTATAATCGTCCTGTCGCTCTACCATTTTCTCGCATTACTTTGTCGTTAAGTCGAATCTTGGAATTGCATTCGGAGTATTTCTGATTCGGTGCAAGGTGAAATAAATAGACAGAGACTTGTTTACAACTATAAATAGATTCTTTTATTCATCCTAGCTGCTACCATCTTCTCGGATCAAGTACAAGGCCACCTAAAGGGATATTTCCGTTGCGCATTCAATTAACTTGTTACCATTACCGGTGGCAAGCGTTATCCCTATCCTACGAAGCTCACCCCTTTGAGTGGCAACGTTACCACTAACCGGGAAACCAAAACCCTTATTGATACGAAGAATTACCACTCGAGAGGCAAGCTCCATCTACAGGAGGTGGCAACATTACCATAACAATAAAGACAAAAGCCCTCACCCCCCCTATAACTGGCGACCTTTTGCCATCGTTCTACAAAATTGTAACACGAGGAAGACTCAAGGATTTAATAAGAGAGGAAGAGGGAAGATTAATGATAGAGAACCAGCAAAGTAGACAAGGTGAGTGGGATATAGGGAACGCCGTGGCAATCAAAGCACCGATATTCAATGAAGCGGCAGTGACGGGCTGGTTCAGAATTATCGAGGAACAATTTCACAAATGCAGGATAAAAAAAAAGAGGAAACTAAATTTTACCAAGTGCTAGCCTCGTTGCCTCCCGAAACGGTAAACCGCATGCCTGCGGACATTTTTGAAGCCAAAATTATAAGTTAAAAGCCAAGTAATTGGCCTGTACGAGAAGACGAAGCCGGAGCTATTCGAAAAAATCACAGACTCGTCGACATTTACTGGCCGCCCGTCGATCAACCTGGAAGAGCTCAGGTGAACAGCTATGCAATTAGGAGTAGGCGAGGAATTTTTATGACACAAATTCATACAGAAGGAGCTGTCATGGCTCAAATAGGTAAATTTGCGGACGAATTAATGGTGTTTAATAAAGAGCAGTGTGTCAATGTGAACAGTGCAGAAAGTTCATTCGGGCCGTTTACGCGAAATAAACAGTGTGGTAACGTTACCACTAACTGGGCAACCAACCCCCTTATTGGTGCGGAGAATTACCACTCGAGGGGCGAGCTCCACCTACAGGGGGTGTCAACACTACCATAACAGAAAAGACAAAAGACGCAGCAAAGAAAATATAACTGTATTCCTGAATTGGCCTACTAAAGTGAAAAGCGGAAACGTCTCAAGTTCTTTGCGGTCATTGTGTAGGCTTACTATTTTATATAAAGTATAGTCTAAAGGCGGCAGGACTTAGGCGAGTAAAAAGGATTCCATGACGCTACTAATGGAAGGAATTGAGTTAATGAATCAGGAATAATCAATCTTCTGAATAATTAGAGTGTGTATATATATATATATATATATATATATATATATATATATATATATATATATATATATATATATATATATATATATATATATATATATATATATATATATATATATATATATATATATATATATATATATATATATATATATATATATATATATATATATATATATATATATATATAGTCTCCAAGGGGCCTGACCTTGACTACTCCGTAGGGCGGAACCAGTCATATAGTTGTTTCTTATTTCCACACCTTGGACTAAGTTTCCGACAGCTCTGTGTACCTGTTGTGCCTACATATTTCCCAGAGATTTGTCTTTATTATAGAAAATCGCTTGTTGCAGGTTTCTGAAAATTCTGTGGTCAGAGCTTATATTTGTTGAGCTGCTGATAAAAGTTCCCACCGCTCGTATGTTTGTTTGTGTGCGATCCTCGTATTTGTTCAGGTTTTCACCTTTGATATTTTTGTATGTTCGATGATTTCCGCTTGACTTTAACGCCTGCTTGCCTCTATAACGTACGAGAAGTGCAGGCGAGTGGCTTAAATGCTTCGTTTGAATGAGTCTTTTTTTGAGACTCAGGATGGCCGAGTGGATTCGCCGCTGGCTAACAGTGGTCCAGCGACGCGGGAAGCTGTTCGCAACTCGCCTACGCTATTATTTTTTCTTTGCCCTCTTTCTTACTCTCCTTTATCTACGATGGTGCCCAGACCCGGGATTTATGGCGTGTTGCCAGAGTACTTTGCGAGTGCGAGAGAATTAATGGTGTGTTGCCAGAGCACTATGTGAGTGCTAAATGGGTTTATGGCGTGTTGCCAGAGCACTATATGAGTACTGAATGTAATGACGTGTTGCCAGAGTACTATATGAGTACTGAAAGTAATGGCGTGTGGCCAGAGCCCTATGTGAGTACGAGAGGATTTATGGCGTGTTTCCAGAGCACTATGCGAGTGCGAAGATTGATGACTTGTTGTCAGAGCACTATGTGAGTGCGAGAATTAATTTTCTCGCACTCACATCCTTTAAACTAACACCTCAAGGGATCAACAAACATTAACAACAAACGTTAACAACAAACATTAACAATAAACGGGTTAACATCTACTGTAGAGAAATTGCTACATTAAGCTCCTGGAGGAGTATAGGTACATTAAAGCCCCCCCCCTCCCTCCTTATGAGGAGAAGCGTGGGGAAAAGGTAGGCGGCGAATAACCATAACTGCTTACCCTGTTTGATCTCCCCGCCGCTTTGGGAAGTTGGAGCTAACATCTGTTTTAAGCGACCACATAACGTCCTTAAACGACGCTCTAACGATCCAATTACCTACGAGACCCATAAACCCGTGGTTATGAAAAAAAAGCGGTGCGAGTCAAAGGGCACGCCAAGTAGCGGTGCGGTTGCGAGCCGCTAATTAGCGTGCTGACTTGGGTACCCTAGTGTCACCCTCAGCAGTTCTCGCTCTCCCCAGATGCGAACTCACCATTCGCCCCCCCCCCCTCCCTGCCTCTTTGGCCTGGTCACTTCCCCCTTTAGATGGGGCGGCAATCCGCCTATAAATAAGACCCGCAAAGAAAGAGACCAGATCAGAAGTCGATACGTAAGAGAAGGATTAGTTCGTGAAGATCGATCCTTCAGCCAGACAAGAAGATTAGAAGTCGATACTCCGGAGAAGGATTAGTTCGTGAAGATCGATCCTTCAGCCCGACAAGAAGATTAGAAGTCGAAACGCCAGAAGAAGGTTTAGTTCGGGAAGATCGATCCTTCAGCCATACAAGACTATTTCCGTGAGAAACGATAGGATCAGATTGAGAAAATCGATCCCCCCTTTCCGAGCCGTATTAACCTAAATAGTCAAGCTTTATATCGGTGCCATACCGAATAATCCTTTACAGACTGCGAAGAAGTCTGACTGAAGAAAAGCAAAGCCGCTCACACTCGAGTGACTCTCACATCTCAAGCTCCGTAAGAGTGAGAGGAGAAGAACCCAGCCCCAACGAGCTCCCGTTCTTTAATTACGTTGAAGAATCAGCCCCTCCACAGGCGGCAAGCTATCCCTCCTCGACGAAAATTCAACTATCGGCTACAACCCTCCAAAGCGAGAGATAAGTCCTCCAGCGACATCCGGCAATCCATAATACCTCCTGTCATGTAAGTTAGAAAGAACATTTATATTCATATTGCGATAGTAGAAGTTTAGTACGTCTCACGTTTTAAAGGGGAGTAGAAACCATTGTGCTTGAACCCAGGTCATATGTGCTTGTAGACGAGAGTACGTTAATTTAATGTTTTAACGCTAATCAAATAGAGTCGCTATAAAAATACTAATCGGCAATTGGTATGTTTACGGGAAGCCTATTTGTTTATTTTTGTCATCATGTCCGTGCGAAAATTCTAGCTGCCAAAGATAGAAATGTGTTAACTGTTGGCTTGTAATAGTTAAGTGTTTCATTTAAAATACATGTTTATTTTGGTATATATCTGCTGTTTCCTCTTATCTTTATGCGTTTAAATAGCTCTTCCTTAAGAACAAAACTACTGAATTAGCACTCTTAGAACAAAGCCTACTTCATCATAGAAGTAACTCACGCACCACAAAGCATACCGCTACAAAAAGGGGTGACAAAGAGTATAGTGATCAAAAACAAAGGGCCATTCTACGACATCTACCACCTGCCCAGTTCCGGTCGCGTCGTCAGGAGGCCTCGTCGGTACTCGGACTTATAATCTCAAAATAGTAGAAAAAGGAGGGGGTTTCCTTCTCAGGGGGTGGGGAGTGTTATAGCAATGCCTCTGGGCATTGCTATAATAAAAACCTCCTGGGAAACTTATATATATATATATATATATATATATATATATATATATATATATATATATATATATATAAATCATCATTTATTATGTATAAAATTCAATTATTTTGTCATTTAAATAATACATGCAATCCTTTAACTTTGTTAATTTAATCATCCATTTATTTTATTCTAACTTTGTCAATTTAAACTTTCAATTAATTTACTTCAACTTTTGTAAATCACATCATTTATGTTAAACTGAATAATTAATTAATTCATTTATTTTCTTGTCAATTCAATTAACGTATAATGTTCCAAACAACATCTCTTAAAATTCACACACAAACAAACAAACAAACACCCGTTCCCAGCTCGATCAAAAGAGCACGCTCTCTGCCCACTCGACTCGCTGCTCTCTTCGTATAAAGGTCGGTAACCATTCCTTCTACAATTATTCATTTAGCTCCAAACAAATCATACTGAGTTAATTCCACTCTCACATTCTTTGCAAACGACAATACGAGAGTAAGTCCCAATTATTTTTACTTCTCATTGCACTCCTAATTCAGTCCATTATAGATACTAAGATACTACATATATTCTCTAAATTACTACTACATTATTTACTCTACATCAAGGATACTCTAAATTATTTACTATATTTACTCATAGTTACTCAATATTATTTACTCATTATTACTCAATATTATTTACTCAAAGATACTCTATATTATTCACCTTATTGTTTCACCATATTATTAACCATATTTACCTAACCTACTTATCTCATTGTACCTTCGTTGATTTTATGAATATATTTATATTTGTGTAAAAAAAAAAAAAATCGTAGATAGAGGAGAGTAAGAAAGGAAGCAAAGAAAAAATAATAGCGTAGGTGAGTTGCGAACAGCTTCCCGCGTCGCTGGACCACTGTTAGCCAGCGGCGAATCCACTCGGCCATCCTGAGTCTCAAAAAAGGCTCATTCAAACGAAGCTTTTAAGCCGCTCGCCTGCACTTCTCGTACGCTATACCTCAGATCTATTTGTACAGTTTAACATATATATAGTTTAATTTCCTAATTTTCTTTGGTTCTTTATTTATTAGTCTTGGCATATTATTTCATTAATTAACAAACTAGCCTCCCGGCTAGTATAGTGGTTAGTGCGCTTGCCCGGCAATCGCTGGGTATAATTCCACGGAGGACAAAAGCCACAAAAGCCTATCAAAGGTCATCCGCATCTGTCAAAACCTACCCACACAAAGCCTCCATAGGATTGTGTCAGATCATGCATTTATAAAATATACAATTTAAACAATCCATAGGATTGTGTCAGATCATGCGTCTCCAACATACAATTAGAACCATACACAGGAATGTGTCAAAAACAAAAGGCATCATCATCAAGACTGGTCAAAATCCAAATCAATTATAATAATACAATAATAAAAAACTGCATCCCCATATAATCATCTAATCTGCGTTTGAAAACATTCAATTTGGACTGTCTACCGTCTCAGATGACAAACTATTCCAGAAATCCAACACTCTATTGGTGAACAAATATTTTTTTAACATCCAACCTGCACCTCTGTTTTTTATTTTTTAAGTAGTGACCCCTAGTCCTATTACTACCTTCCAACTCAAATAACTTGCTAAAATCCAACTTATCCATCCCAGAACAGATTTTAAAAAGCTCAATCACATCTTTCTTCACACATCTTCTTTCAAATGAGAACATATTTAGTACCTTCAGTCTATTTTCATATTCAAAGTGCTTCAGGAAAGGTATTATTTTTGTTGCCCTCCTTTGTACTGACTCTAGCAGGTTGATGTCATGTCTAAAATGTGGTGACCATGCTTGTATACAGTACTCTAAATGTGGCCCAACATAAGGGTTGTAGAGTGTAAGGATAACCTCTTTACTCTTGTAGCTAACATTCCTCTTAATGTATCTTATTTTTTGGCTCTATTTTAGCTTTATTTTTTGGCTCAATACACTGCTTTGAAAATTTCAGTCACCTATCTACTACTACGTCTAAGTCCTTCTCATCCTCACCTGAATTCAGCCAATGCCCATCCATTTCATAGCTAAATTCCCTATTATCCCTTCCGATGTTAAGAACTAGGCATTTTTTAAGGTTAAAAGTCATCTGTCACTTCTGAGCCCAATCTAATAACTTATTTAAGCCACTCTGTACTTTAAAGCTACCCTCAACTTCTTTGACTACAGCTGTCAATTTAGTGTCATCAGCAAAAATTTACACTTTGCTATTTACAGCTTCTCCAAGATCATTTATATAAACTATGAATAATAAAGAGCCTAGAACGGATCCCTGAGGTATGCCACTGATAACATCCCTCCACCGTGACCTAAACCCATTCAGCACAACTCTCTGTTTCCTGTCTTTCAGCCATTCAGTTATCCAATTCAAAACTTTACCACATATCCCATGCATTTTTAATTTGTGAACTAGTCTCGTATGTGGAACCTTATCAAAAGCTTTGCTAAAATCTAAGTAAATTACATCAACATTCTCTCCCTTATCTAATTGTTTAGTAACATAATCCATAAAATCCAGTATATTTGTTAAACACGATCTACCTCTTCTAAACTTATGCTGAGCATCATTTATTAACCTACCACACTAAAGATAGTCAGAAAGCCCCTTCTTAACTATCTTCTCAAGAATTTTACAAACTATAGAAGTGAAGCTTACCGGCCTAAAGTTATTCGGGTCCACTTTACTTCCCTTTTTAAAAATTGGCACTACATTCGCTAATTTCCAATCATTAGGTATTTCTCCAAACTCTAGTGATCGAGTATATATCTTCTCAAGAGCTACTGCAATACTATCTACACCTTCTTTGAGTAACCTAGAATGAATGTTGTCTGGGCCAGATGACTTACTAGTACTTAACTCCAATATAAGCCCTTTAAATATTTCCCTGTTCATATTAATGGTATTCAACACTACTTCCCTTGACCTAGAATTATAATCAATTAATCTATCTCGATTCTCTTGTGTAAATATTGAAGAAAAATGATAATTAAGAACCTCTACTATTTCCTCATCAGATTCTTTCAAAACCCCTTCATATCTAATAGGCCCTATTTTATCACTGTTAGATTTCTTATTAATTCTATAATAGGTAAAGAATTTTCTTGGACCTTTATTATTATTTTTAGCTAAATTAATTTCTCCCGCCCTTTAGCTCTTCTTAATAATCTTATTTAGCTAATTTCTGGTCGACCTATAATGATTTAAATTGTCAAAAGTACTTTCTCTCTGTAATCTCTAGTATGTCCTTTTCTTCTCAGAAATATTCCTAGCTATCTCCTGATTCCACCACAACGGCTTCCTACATTTTTTCTAAAGCGGTTGGGAGAAGCTTACAAAAGTGGTTAATAATAAGTTGAACGTGTTTAATGGTAATTAGCCTTAGGGAATCTGGGGCACCAGCCAAAGTAAGTATTTTGGCAATGAGTTGAGATTAAAAATTGAATGGATTAAATAAAGGCAGTTCTTCAGAAGGGATATTAATTATAAGTTTTAACAAAATATATTTATTAGAGAAATATAATAATTTAATATCTTAGTTGAGGTCATATAATATAGGGAGAGCTTAAGTTATTTAGGCCCTTTGAATTACAAAATTAAGAATCCTTGCAGTACGACAATTATGGTGTTTTGAAAACAGGCAACGATATTAATCAATGAATAGAATAATTGTGGACAATTATTAAATAGAAGAATGGGCGATTGATAATTGGATTTATATGATGTAAATAATTTAGGGATGAATTTCGATTACAATATAGCGTGAGATGAATTAGTTCTAGGGTGAGCGAAATGTCTATAATAATGACTAGCGTGAATTTGGGGGTCTGTTAATTGCGAGAGCACAATTGAAATGGGACGCTTGCTGTATTTTCGTGCGCATGGTGAAAGGAAATGTTGCCAGTTTATACATTCGCGGTATATATATATATATATATATATATATATATATATATATATATATATATATATATATATATATATATATATATATATATATATATATATATATATATATATATATATATATATATATATATATATATATTGTTTTGGGGGAAATTTATATACAACTTGTAGGGGTGAAATCACTACACTTCCTAATAGCCTTCAATGGAATACACTATACGGGGCTTTGTTTAGTATAATCTTAAAAGTGTCCCACATCTCATAAGTATTCTTCCCGCTGAATTATATATCCCACCTAATCTGATTTAGCAAGTTTCTTAATTTGTCGTAATCTCCCTTATAAAAACTTTGAGTTTTTGTGGAGTTTGTTGATGTTCTACCTTTCACTATTCCCAAGTTAAAACGAATTATCTGATGATTACTATTTCCCAATGCTTCCCCGACAGTCAATTCATGATCCACGTGATCATCATTTGAAAGAACCAGATCTAATATATTGGCACCCCTTGTTGGCTTATTAACAAATTGAGTAAAAAAAATATACCCTCAAAGCATTTTATAAACTTACAACTTGCTCTATCCCTTCCTATCATATTTTCCCAGTGCACATAATTGAAATTAAAATCACCAAGAATAACTGTATCTACTTCACATCCTTTCGTTATTTCCCTCATCATTAGCTCAACAATATAGTCAGTCTGTCAGTGTGGGCTGTAAAAGGCTCCCAAGTGTATTATCCTATTTTAACTGACCCTAATATCTATCCACAGTGACTCAAATTCTTGCTATATATAATTATTTAGATTTGAAGAAATGCTATTTCTGATATAAATAATTAACCTACCACTAGTCCTATCTCTCCTTTGACTAATGTACATATCATAACCCTGTAGTTCAAATTCATTCACGTTGTCATTAAATTTATTTTCATTAACCCATGATCTATTACACCTATTATATCTATATTTTCATCAATAATATAACTAAATAACTCATCTTTCTAATTCTAAGACTACGAGCATTGGTATAAAGACAACTCAGCCCTCCTATCCCTGAAGCACCTCTTTTAGAATATATACCTTCCACTCTATCTCCTCTACATCTCTTTCCTATCCTTGCCCCACCCTGTACTCTTATTTTCCTTGACCACTATCAGTAACTAGTTTCCCGCCTGCAAAGACCCAACGACACTATCTAACTCCTGCCACAACACGTCAGCCCCAACCCGACTTAGATGAGTCCATCCAATGCCTTATTCTTTTAAAACCTATTCCAAACATCTACAAACAATAATCCAGACTTCTCACACAGGCCTTTCACATACTCATTCAGTCCAATTACACGAGACAACTATTCCATTCCCACATCCAATCTCGGAAGCACACCTGAAAAAACGCCTTTCACTCTACTTTCACTCATTCTTTCACTAACCTTTTGTACCTCTCGTAACTCACATGAACCCACTTCTTTACATCATTTACTTCGACATGCGTAATCATAACTGCATCCCTATCACATCCAGATACCAGACTATCATACCTCTCAGACACATCATTTACACCAGCATAATAAAGCGTCAACACCATTCTCTAGGCTTTATTCAACTAACAAAACATCAATACAGTCTGAAAATAAAAGAGAAATAATATAAGTAAACATACCCATTCTAATCAGGTTAACAAGCACAATTAGTTATAAGTAAACAAAATAATGTAGTGTAACCCATTAGGCAATTATACATATAAGGTTACATGAAGCTTAGATCACCACATTCTCCCCTCCCTTGAAGAATCATTGTTATATATAGCGAAGAGGCTTGTGGCGTTCCCGCGTAGATCGGCACAGTTGTTCCGGGCCAGCATGCGCAGGGGTGGAGGGTTCATCCCTACGTTAGAGATTAGCTGGAGCACCAGATATCCGGTCCGGAAGAGAATCCACCTTCATATCTCTTTCTTTGATGAATATACTCTGATCACCTGCAGCATTCGAAGAATTCAACTCAGATGAATCGACATAGGTATCGAAAGAATCTCCACCAAACCAGTCTTTGAAGAAGGATCGACGTTGAGATCCTCTTGCCTCTCATATAATGATACGTTATCAGTCAGAGCCAAGTCATGCATTGATATCGTTTATTCGCGTCCATCAGCAAATCTCACATGAGTATATAGTGGGTTTGCCTCTAACAACTGAACCTCATCAATGAGGGGTTCATATTTACTAGCGCGAACGTGACGTCGTAGTAAGACGGGTCCAAAAACAGATAATCAAGTTGGCAACGAATGGCCACTGGGAAATGGACGCTGGTACGAGAAGAGCCTCTCATGTGGCGTAGCATTGGTGGCTGTGCAGAGCAGAGATCTAATAGAACGAAGGGCGTTAGGCAGCACTGTTTCCCATTGACATCTTGAAGGTTCTTGGATGCCAGAGCAAGGGTTATATGCTTCCAGATTATAGCATTATATCTCTCAGACTGCCCATTCCCTCGAGGATTATAAGGTATCGGTCTACTAATGGCGATGCCTAGATTGTGCAAGAAATCACGTAGATCATGGGCCATAAACGAGGATCCGCGATCAGAATGCAGGTAGGAAGGCATACCAAATATCGCAAAAATCTGATTTAGATAATGGATTATAGTACTAGTAGTCATGTTCTGACAGGCAAATATAAACGGAAAACGAGAATCCTTATCCACCACCGTGAGCATATAGCGGTTTCTGGAGTTCGAGGGTAGAGGCCCCTTAAAGTCCAAACTAAGACGTTCAAAGGGCTGGGTGGCCTTGATAAGGGGAGTTTGGTTCGGTTTGTAGAACCGAGGCTTGAATCGGGCACACTGAGGGCATTCAAAGCACACCCTCCTTATATCTTCCATGGAATAAGGAAGATTTCTCACTCCGACAAAATGAGCAAGTCTTGTTGCACCAAGATGGCAAAGTCGAGCGTGGAGTCCAGATAGTTTCT
>OZ018320.1:35537983-35725803 GCA_963969495.1 Ceratothoa steindachneri | reverse complement strand
CAGAGTAGCGGCAATGGCTGTATCGGAAGCATCAGTCTCAACTACTAAAGGAATAGTTTCATCAATTGAGTGCACAACAGCCTTCCCAATCTCTTCTTTGATATCATCGATGGCTTTCAGGGCCTCTGGACTTAGAGGAAAAGTGTCAGTGGCAACAAGAGGTCTGATCTTGTCAGAGAATCGTGAAACCCACTGCGAATAATTGGAAAACATACCAATAACACGGCGTAAGAAAGTACAGTCTTTAGGGATCGGTAATTCCTTTAATGGGCGTACACGTTCAGAATCTGGTTTGAGAGAGCCGTGGGTTATTGTGTAACCAAGAAAGTCTATTTTTTTTAAATGGCAGACTTAGTCTCGTTGAAGGTAAGGTTGTGGAACCGAGCAGTCTCTTTAAGTTTCGCCAAGTTCTCATCGTGCTCCAGCTGGGTTTTCCCTGCCGCGACAATATTGTCCACATAAGCATAAGCTCCATGCAGATCGTGTTGCTTGATGATTTTGTCATTAGTCCTTTGGAAGCAAGCAACGCTGTTCGCAACCCCGAATGGCACTCTGCAAAATTGATATAGCTTGCTATTCACTTCAAAAGCAGTATATGACTTGTCCTCTTCCCGTATAGGTATCTGGTGATAAACACTTTTCAGGTCCAGGGAACTATAGTACTTGTAATGAGACAGTTCCGTGACAAGGTCGTCTATTCTTGGAAGAAGGTACGCATCCAAAAGAGTAGATCTATTAATGGGCTGTACATAGTCAACAACTAATCTCTTTGGGTGGCGATCATTCGACACAAGAACTTGTGCCCTTCATGGAGATGTGCTCTCCCCAATAACACCATCATGTAGCATCGTGTTAACTTCAGACTTTATGAACTTCTTATCATCATCCCCACATCTCCGAGATTTTGTTGCAACGGCTTTGCAATGAGGAGCAAGACTTGAAAAGAGACGAGGTGTATTAACCAAAGCAGACAGTACACTGCAAGTGACAGGGTTGGAAATATTTAGATCTTTCTTGGATCCGCCAAAGTCCACAGTAACACTAGAATGCTGGCTCATTAAAGTTTTGACCAAGAATGACATCACAGCACAAGTCTGGCAGCATAAAAAGCCTTGTATTGTAGTAGCACTTACCCTTCAAATTGATGTCAACCGTGCAGCGTCCCTTAACAGGAGACGTGAGTGATGAAGAGGCCATAGATACGCTTCTAGTCACTGGAACAGCCTTCAACTTGTGCTTCTTGTCATAGCTATGTGAGATCAAAGATTCAGAGCTCCCTGTGTCGATAAGAGCGGTCGCTTCATTATTACCAACCAAAACATACACAGTAGCTCGCCGTAGTAGACCCAGGAAATAAGCAGAGATTACGGCAGTGTAGAAGACTGAGTGGATGCAGAAGAAGAAAATGTAGTAGACCGGCACACCTTCGCAAAGTGCACCTGCTTATTACAATTATGGCAAGTGACATTTCTTGCAGGGCACTGTCCACGATTGTGACGGGGACCACCACAGAAATAGCATCGGGACTTTAAATTGGCCGCAGCACAGGTCCTTTTATCAGAATAAGCAGTTTCAGATGTTGCAGCAGCACAGGTCCCATCATCGGTGCGAGCAGACTCAGATGTTGCAGCAGCAACATGAACCTCTCCATATACGGTTGGAGAGACAAAATTGATCAATGTATCCAGCTTGTTAGGATTAAGGCTTGCGATGGATTCCAGGAATACAGAGAAAGTACGATTCCAGTGATTCCATTCTCATGCAGCAGTAGGCGAGTTGGGGAATACATCCAGGCGTTCAGGTCCCAGGAATTCATCCATCTTTAGATCAGACGCAGCTTGTTTTTATTTTTATCAAGCTATGATAGGGCTCCCACTATTTATTTTTAGCACCAGTATAACCTTTGGATCGGCACTGGCGGGCTTGTCAATTGAATAAATTGTGGTGGTCATAATAAAGCGTCAAAACCTTTATCTAGGCTTTATTCAACTAACAAAACATCAATACAGTCTGAAAATAAAAGAGAAACAGTATAAGTACGCCTACCCTTAATAAAATTGCATTTCGGTCCAAAGAAGTGGAGAAGCTACCCAATGCTCTTGATCCATGTGGGGGCACAGATCCCCTTAAGATGTGTCCTTTGTTTTTCAGGGAAACTTCTGCTGTAATCGCAAAAAACTGAGTGCAGGATTTAGATGCCTCATGCGATCTGGATCGTTCCGTGAGTGCTGGAGGGGAGGTCACATTACGCCTATTCCAAAGGGAACTCCTTTCCTTGATCCCTCCAACTATCATCCAATCTCTATTACACCAATACTTTCTAAAGTTTTTGAGCACCTCGTTGCAGCTCGCCTTTCCCGCTTTCTTGAGAGATCAGGTGTTCTTCCTTGTAATCAATTTGCTTATCGAAAAAAGCTTGGTACATCGGATGCACTTCTTACGATCTCTCACAAGATCCAGTTAGCACTAGACCAGGGAAATGAGGCCCGCATAGTTCAACTGGATCTCTCAGCTGCCTTTGATAGAGTAAATCATAATGGTCTGCTGAAGAAACTAAGAGATATTGGTGTTGGTGGACAGATTTGATCTATTTTAGAGCAATTCCTGATGGGCCGCACCCACAGGGTTTGTGTTAATGCCAACTTCAATGACTGGCATCCTGTCCACTCGAGCGTTCCGCAAGGCAGTGTTCTTGGACCTCTGCTCTTCAATATTTACACTGCTGACCTCTTTAGCATCACAAAAATATTATGTATGGTTATGCAGACGATGTAACTCTGCTCGCGACTATTGACTCCCCTCACTCTCGTAGTATTGAATCTAATTCCCTCAATAAAGATCTTCGATGCATTTCTATATGGCACCATACATGGAACATGAAGCTTAACATCGCTAAACCTAAATGTATGTGTATCTCACGATCTCGTAGCCCTTTTCCTCAACATGAACCTCTCGATGTTGATGGTTTAACATTGAACGATGTGGAAGAACTGCACATTTTGGGCGTTAAATTTGATTCCAAATTAATTTTGAGTGTCGCATCAGATCTCTTGTGACTACTGTTTCGCAGAAATTGTGAATCATGAGAATGGCCTATGCCACCTCCAATGATGCTTCCCTGTCCGCCACTTGCTTCCGAAGCTTTATTCTTCCAGCTTTGGAATATTGTGCCCCTGTCTGGTCGTCTGCCGCTACCTCACACTTGCATCTTATTGACAGAGTCTCTTATACTGCCAGCTTTCTTTGTGGCGGAAATGCCCAATGGAACCTTGCATATCGCCTGAAAAGCAGCAATGTGTGCATGTTTTATAAGATACAATCCAATCCGCATCACTCGCATCTTGTCAAATCGCTTTGTAGCAAGGAGAAACACTCGTCAGGCTTTGGCCCGGTATCCTCTTTGTTTTCAGTCTATCAGATGCCGTACTAGCCAGTTTCAGTGCTGCTTTCTGCCAAGTGTTATCCATTTTGGGAATTCCTTGGACGAAGAGACTTGCGCATCGAATAGTGTAGATGGCTTCAAAAAGAAAGCTAATAAGATCTTGTGTTCATCATGAGCCATTATCCTGTTATTTGTTGTTTTTTCTTGTTTGAATATTCTATATACAGTATATCTTGTTTTGTTTGAATGTTGCTATATACTGTTTTTCATTTTTTTTTATTTAATTTTATTACTCAATTTAATTTAACGGAATCCATAGATGACTGGAAGCCTTGAGGTTTTTCTTTACCTATCTTTTCCCAGTTTGTTCTATGGTGGGAGCCATTTTTATTTTTATATTATAACTTTCTGGACTGAAGATGCCCCTTTTAAACATTGACTCCATTTCTTCTGACTTTTTAGTATTCTTGTAGGCTGCGATTCCTTCTTCTTTAAATTCGGTTGGCTGGGTTAATTCTTGATCTACTTTTTCTTGATGTATCTTCTTCCTTTTTAACGACGATGTGATGATTCCTTCCAATTCTGATGACGTGATGACTTCTTGGTGCTTTTTGGCGATTTTGATGGGATGAGTTGAGACGAGTTAACCCTTGAAAGTGGTATTACCTTGAATTCCGTTTTCTTTGAGCGCGGTTTTCTCTTGAGTCGATTTTAGTTCCTGCTGGATTAGTTAGTCCTTGAAGCATTCTCCGTTTTCTCCGAGAATTTTCTTCGTAAAAATTTGTGGACTGTATGGGATCGATCTTGGGTCTTTGTATCCCGAGGCAAGCACTTTATCGTTACAACACTGCGTAGTCCGTCTTTACTTGGTAATTTAATGGGCTATTTATATTTTCGCTTTGGAAGGAAGTTTTCTCTGATAAATCCATGTACCCCTACAGTTCTTCTATCCCACTTCCTTTTCTTCTTACCATCGTTCCCTCTTCGACGTTGCAAGTGTGCGGGGATTGCTAATTGCAATCTATAGTGCTTGCACTCTTCCCGTTCTACCTGTCTCATCTTGTGTAATAATAATAATAAATAAACATACCCTTTCTAATCAGGTTAACAAGCACAATAGTTATAAGTAAACAAATAATATAGTGTAACCCATTATGCAATTATAAATATGAGGTTACATGAAGCTTAGATCACTGCACCTCTCAGACACATCATTTACACCATCACCCGGCAAACAAACTCTCACTCCCTTCCATTTGCTCGCACTCCACTTCCTATCTAAATATCTAATCTAAGAGTCACCAATCACAAGCATCTCAGTCATCCTTCTAGTCCCCCTAGGCCTAGCATTACATTCTTTCCTGTTCTCATTCAAACTACCACTTATTTCACTTTCTGCAGCAATGACATCAGACAAATCACTTTCAACCTCTTCCTCTCTCAAGGCATTGAATCTGTTAGTCAACCTAACAGGTTCCATGTCCCTCTTACTCATAGACCTAACCTGTCCTAACTTATCTATCTATTACTATCCATATTCACCCACCATTCATCTTCACTCACTTCTTTCTCTCTGCCCTCCTCATCCCAGCCATATTCTTCATGCGTACACTCGCATCCCTCTTCACTTAATTCACCAACTCACTTAATCTCTTGCACTCATCACGCAACCGACTCACCTCCTCTACAAAAGCCACATTTGCCCTAGTCACATAACACACCGGGCATCCAGATACATTTGCTCTTCTTTCAACACTACAAAAATCACAAACTATATACACTCTGCTTACATTAAAAAGCATACTCACTTCATCCAAAGCAACAGCCATACTGAGAGACTGTTCAAAACTGTTTAAAATATAATTAAAAATTCCTTTAGTATTATGTCTAACACTCAAAGTTAACTATCTCCCCGAACTTAAATATATTACACCGAAATATCCAAAATGAAAAAAACGTCAGTGAATAGTGAGCTTGCTGAGAACACGTCCACCGCTACCGACGCCGTCAGTAGCGATTTTAGGCTGACACTACTAACTAAGGGAAGTTACCGTGGAGAGTTGGGGCTTGCCCTGGCTGACGTTCACCTGAGAAGCAACATAGCTTGTAAAGAGGACTGACACCAACAAACTTTAACTTTAAACATAGCAATTTTTAGAATTTGATAAATCCACTGAGCTTCTATTTGTGGAGTTCCTCGCTGGGCCTATTATATCCTTCAATTTGGTGCCAGAGGCCTTCTTATTTTATAGAATGAGCCATACAGACCACCCCTACACACAGTAGTCCCAAATTATGTTAAATATCGACAAAATATAGTCAATTGATTACCTCAATTTTCCCAATATTTTCGTATATTCATCTTATAATATTATATAGGTTTTAATTCGCGCTTCGACGTCTGGTTTCGAATATTTTATTTTTATGGATAGCCTTGGCCCATTTATTCATTCAAAATTATGTTACATTAAATTCTCTAAAAATATATCATCCAGAGAATACTTTAATCTTTATAATTTCCTTGTTAAAATTTTATTTCATTATCAAAGGGGATAAATAAGTCAATTAATTATCTTTGGAATTTAGATTACAAATTTAGATTTTTAGCAATCGTATATTTTAGCGGTTAGATGGAAAAAAATATCCCCAGCTTTTAGGGTATTTTTTAAAATGTTTACTGCTATTTTATTGTTGTGAGTAATTCACGCACTCCCACTGCGCAACTCTATGCTGCAATATAAAATGGGCTAGGTCATTTTGTCTATTTTAGATTTTATTTCCTGCTCTTCTTACAATTATTGTCTTAATGGCGTATCTCTGATTTTATCTTCTAAGTGATTGTGTGCACTCACTTTTATTTATAAGTTTTTCATTCAAGAGATAAAAATGTCTAATATAATTCTAAAGTTGTTGTGTCTCTTAGTTACAATTAAAATAGCAATACCAGGAGAACTCGGAGCTAAAGGTAATAATAACTTTTTCTTAAATAATTACCGGTAATAGTGCATATTAGGACCATAATTACTTTCACAAAATTAATTATTAAGGTCAATTCATTTATATCACCCTTTAGACTTAATATTAAGTCTGTGATATAAATGAATTGCTGACCTTAATATGTTGTAAATGCAAGGTAAACCTGCGCTCACCCCCACTCATGCCAGCTTCTGGTTGCATAATTTGTGTAAATATGTAGACGAGCGGCCTGGCCGATAAGATGTACTATTTCGTCCCTGTTCCAAAATGTTTCACGTTTTTGGAGTACATTTATAGGGAATGGCCCTTGGCGGGGTAAACATGATGCGTGGGCCGCACTACGATTGGTCCTGAGTTTCATTAAATTGGTGGGGGGTCTGGGGGGCACAGCCCCCCAGTATATAATCCTAATTTTTATAATGTTCTGACATTTACAGAGGTGAATGCTTTAACTACATCATGTCAGTGCCTTTAATCGTTTTGCGAATTATACTAGGGGTTGGGGGTGAGGTATGACATCAGAACTCAAACGCGCATGTTCAGACATGGGTGAATGATAATATGTAAAAAAATTTTTTCGGGCCGGGCCGCTCGTCTACATATTTACCATATTTTGTCCATTCCAATATATTTCAACTTTTTTTGACTAATGTTGAGTGTTGGCTCATGGGGGGGGATGGCTAATAGGGAGGATCACCCTGCAATGACCCTGAGCTTTAAATTATTTGGATTTTTTTTTATAAAATAATGTAACATTAATTCTCACCATTTTTTCTTTATAAAATCACCTGCGACTTGTCAAACAGGGCTGACATCATAAATAAATAAATTAAAATTTGGTAAACCTTAAGATCCATACCTTGCGAGCTGTACTATGCCTCGCTGTGCAGCTGCACCTTGATAGGAGGTAACTGTTTTTTCCACGTACATTCCACTATCAGCTGACTTTGACACGGGGGACTTCTGCAGCGTTGTGGCATGGCTGCCGAGGCCCTTTCTCTTGCTCAGAGATCTAAACAGTAGACACCCCCTCTGGGGAGACTACTCTATCAATCCCCAGGGTCAAGTCCTTGCTGACCTGATCGACGAGCTTGAGATGGATGTCCTAAATGTGGATGAGTTTACACATCACTGCCCGAGAATTTCTTCATTTTCCTCCCTTGATCTATCTTTGTGCTCTCTGGATGCACGCCTGATTTTCATTAGGGAGTGGTCAATGATCTCCATGGTAGTGATGGGCGTGGTGGTCTGCATTTCAGGAAATGACTGAATTCTCTATCTCACTCAAGGAGTTTAGGTTGGTAGATAAAGCCATTGAGTTCTTCTCCAGCAACCTCATCACCGCCGGCCTAGCTACTATTCGTATAAGGTCTGGTCATTTTGCACACCGATCACTCCCATGGTAGTCAGCCGAGTGCAAGACTGCCCTCAAGCAGAAGCGCTATAGGTGCCGCCCAAACAATTTCACTATCTGTGAATTTTGTCTGGCTAAGTTCCGGTATATTTCAAAGCACACCCGCTGCTCTTCTTGGCAGGCATATGTGTCTTCTATTAATGGGAAGACCCCTCCAGTAGAGGTGTGGAAGGATTCAGGGCAGGTTCTTGCAAGACTCCCCTCCCATTCTCCAAGAGAATGGGACTGCAATCTCAGACCCCGCTTCCGTGGTAGAATCCTTTGCATCCGCTTTCTCTGCATTCTCTAGCTGGGATGCTGCTCTGGCAGGCTAGACTTTACCTCCAGAGGCTGAGAACCCTTGAACAATAAGTTTACTCTTGAGTGAGTTGCGTTCCGCTCTTGCTTCGTGCGCAGCCACTGCCCATGGTGAGAGTAGGGAGGACCGATTGTGAGAGGGACTTGGGTATTTTGGTAAGTTCAGACCTTCGTCCTAGAAAGCAATGCCTAAATGCTAAGAATAAAGCTAATAGGATATTGGGATTCATTAGGAGGAGTGTAAGCAATAAGAGTGCTGAAGTCATTCTAAAACTGTATCTGGCGCTAGTTAGGCCTCATCTAGACTATGCAGTACAATTTTGGTCACCATATTATAGGAAGGATATTGATTTGCTTGAGTCTGTGCAGAGAAGGATGACAAAGATGATTGGTGGGCTAAGGAACTTACCTTATGGTGAAAGGCTCAGAAAACTAAATCTACATACATTGGAAAGGAGAAGAGTCAGAGGGGAATTGATTGAAATCTTCAAATGGGTAAAAGGATATAATAAAGGGGATCTGGGTAAGGTTCTTATACTTACTGAACATGACAGGACACTTAGCAATGGGTTTAAGCTTGATAAGTATAGGTTTAGGAAGGAGATTGGGAGGAATTGGTTTATAAATCGTGTGGTAGATGAATGGAATAGGCTCACTAGACATGTGATAGAAGCCTCCTCTCTGGGTAGTTTTAAGAATAGATTAGATAAACATATGGATGAAGCTGCTAGATGGGACTGACTTTTTTTTTATGTACATATGTATATATTTTTCTAAGGAGTGGGGAGATTATACTTTGCGGTTGCATGAATGGACATAATCCTCTGGATACATTTTATGTATATTGTAGATTAGATCTGACGAACTCCTTAAAGGGTGACAATGTTGATGACTTTTCTCTGGTAAGAAATCTTTTATGTGTTGACTGGAACAGGAGCTGCCAAGTGTAGGCCATGAATGGTCTTTTGCAGTCTCCTTTTCTTATGTTCTTATGATGTCATGTATGCCATGCTTCTACACCTGAGTGAGCGAGGCATGGCCTTTCTGTTAGATTTGTTCAACAGAATCTGGGTGGAGGGTCTCCTCCCAGATTTGTGCAAATCGCTACTGTGCTCGCCTTTTGCAAACCGGGGAGAGATCACTACTCTGGCCAGTTTCCGCCCATCTCTTAACCTCTTGTGTGTGTAAGTTGATGGAAAAATTGGTAAATATTAATTAGTCTTTTTTCTGGACAGCGGAGGCCATCTGCCTTCTGCACAGTGCGGCTTCTGCAAGTTCCACTCCATGTTGGATGCTCTGCTCTGACTGGAAAATTCCGTCTGCTAGGCGTTCCTTCATAGACAGCACTATGCCACAGTGTTTTTCGATTTGGACAATGCCTATGATACTGCATGGTAGTATCCTGGAGACTCTCCACACGATGGGGACAAGGGGATGCCTCCGAATCTTTATATCTGAATTTTTGTGAGATTGCCAATTTCGTGTACGGGTGGGGGGAGCCCTCTCTGGCCCAATGGAGCAGCTAGAGGGCATCCTGCAGCAGGGAAGTGTCATCAGTGTCACACCTTGACCTGAGCATCGAAGGTATCACCTTAGTGCTGCCGGAAGATGTTCTCGCTACGCTTTCTGTGGATGACCTTTCAATCTCTTTTGGTGCGGCCCAGATGTCGACTCCAACAGGCATCGAACCGCATCTCTCGCTATGCCAAAGCACATAAGTTTCATTTTTGCTTGGCCAAGACAAAAGTGGTGCACTTCTGCTCACCATCCACGGCTCCTCCCTGACCCAGACTTGATTCTTATTGGGGTAAGCCTGGAATGGTTTAATTGCACCGTTTCATTGGTCTTGTATTTGACCAACAACTCATCTAGGAGTCTCATATTTGCAACCTTAGGGTCTCTTGTACCCGGGTCATAGATATTCTCCGTTCCATTGAAGCTCGACTACAAATGCGAGTTATATGCATCTGCAGCTAAACGTGTATTGCGGAAGGTAGACTCAATCCAGCATACTGGCCTTCTGCACTTCCTCCATTGAGAGCCTACTAGTCGATGCTGGGGAGATGCTACTCTCTCTACGCTGTGCACAGTGCATTATTCGCCTGTATGTGCGAGCCCGGCGCCTCCCTCAGTCGCCAACAGCTCTCATTGCATTCACAGCTGATTTTGATGGTGCTTATACTGCTGAGTGACGCCACTCATACCAAAGGGTTTAGGGCCAGGAAACTCCTTCGAGAGCTAGGTATAGTTCTCAAGCTAGTGGCGCCCTAGGTTCTGCCCAGGATGCCACACTGGAGGGTACCACTTTTGTCCATTTGTCACCATGCCTCTGCTCCCAAAGCTTCTACAGTGCTGGGAGTATTGCGTTTGACCTTTTTGGACATACCTCGTATCTTGCTGGAACCGTGCCAGTGTATGCAGATGGCTCCAAGTCCCAAGAGGGGGCGCTCTTCCCTGCTGTATCCCCTCTGTTTGAAGTCAGTGGGGCTCTGCCAGGTGCTGCGTCTGTCTTCATGGCTGAGCCAGTGGCAATACACCACCCTGAGTGCTCCCAGGTCATTGGAATCTCCGCATCCCCTGGTTTGCAATATCTGTGATACCACGGTTTTAGCAAACTGGGTGGATGTTGAGATTATCTTCTGCTGGGTTCCTGAACATCTAGGAATTGTTGGGAATGAGGGTGGCAAATAGTCTGTGAGGACTCGGTGACTGCACCAGCCCAATTACATGGCAGGAATACGGGCTGCTTGGCAAAGAATATGGGAGACAGTCGAAGGGAACTTAAAGTTGCATGTCATTGCGCCACCACTGTTACTATGGACCTACCCCCCAATGCCGCGAAGGCTTCAGGTTGCTTTCTCTCATCTCCGAATTGGACACACTACCTTTTGATGCAGCTCTCACCAGCACCCTACTGTGAAGACTGCATTGTCCCCAGACTGTTCGGTATATTCTTGTTGAATGTCAGTCTGGGTGATCTCTGCCCACATTACCGGGATGGGCGGGGGCGCTACTGCCTTTCCCTTGTACTCGGGATGAGTTCATGCACATTGACTGGTGGACTTATAGACTTTTGGGGGGAGGATGGCCTTCTCCCCTTTATTTAACTAGTTTTTTTGTTATTTTCTTTGTAGGTTGCATGTTCCTGTGCCGGGGGGGGGTGGGAGGCAGACCTCCCCTGATGCCCGAGCTTGCTTCCTCCTTGTTGCTATTTTCTCTTTTTATTGTTTTTGTTTTTTTGCTATTTTATTTTAAAATAGCCTAGTCCTCAGCTGTCCTGAGTGCACCAACTTGTGCCCAAGTGGGTAGTCATCAGATAGGCTCCTAAAATTAATAAAAAGAATGTGTTGTGTAAGGTCGGTTAGGAAGGTTTTGGTGGCGTGGTCTTTCCTGAAGCCTTGTGTTGGTGAGGGCGGTATAGTTGGGCTAATTGTTTTGGTGTACAAGTTTTTCTAATGTTTTAGATACGGTGCATAGGAGTGAGATGGCCTGATATCAGTTTGTTTCTGTTTGTGGCTTGCCCGGTTTGAGGATTGGGATGATATGCAGTGTTTTCCAAAATGATGGGATTATGTTGTTGAGCCAGGAGTGGTTAAAGATGTCTGTAATGGCTGAGTTTGCATTGTTTCCCTTCCTAGTTGCTTGAGGTGGGTGTTTGATATGTATGTTGTCGGGATCTATTGCCTTATAGTTTTTAAGTGATTTGAGTGCTGGTTGGACGTTTTCAGTTCCTGGTCTTTGTTTATGCATGCGTTTTTTATGTTTCTTTGGATTTATCTGTGAGTGGGTAAGAAACTAATGTTGGAATAATGTTTCATGATGATATTGGGTCACTATTTTGTTATTCTCCAGAGTTGGTCGTTTGTTTTGTAGTCTATTGTGGAGTTGACATTGAGAAGTATCTGTTGTTGTGAAGGGGTCCTGTTATGTTGTAGGGTTTTCAGCTTTTGATGCAGTTAGAGATTTCTTGAGTGAAGTTGTATTTTTCAGCCCGTGGGATGTGTTTTGTACTGGTAACATTTGTTTGGTTGATGTGGGAGAGTGCTTTGTCTAGCGCGGTGTAGACATTTATGAAAAAGTTTGGTAGTTTTTCTATATGGTTTGTGTAGTTTAGTCAATTTACATTTTCTAGTGGAATGTATGTGGTCTTGTGGGGGGGGGGGAGATTATGATAATGGGTAATTGCTCTTAGGGGTGGTCAGCTATTGTATTCCAGGTTGTTCTAGTGTGAAGGTGGGGCGAGTAGATGGTTATGTCAGTGGAGGTGCTGGAGAGATTATTTTTTTATTTTCTTTAATATTGAGGTATATAAACTGTCCATATCATATTTTAATTCAGAAATTTTCTTAAAATGATAAATAATACAATATGACACCTTGCCAATTGACGATGTAACTGCACCTCCTCCTATTCTATATTAATCATATTTTTAATTAGTTAATTACTATTTATTAAAGTTAAGTTTTATCTTATTTTTTTAAATTGTATTTATATTACTTTTTGAGTTGATTAAAATTGGGGGAGGGTTCTAGGTGCGATATGGAGGGCTTTGCACCCCATCATTTTATTTTAATTCTCTGAAGCAAACTACACAACCCCTTTCATTCTACTTTCATCACTTTCAGCCTTTTAATCAACCTCTTTTTCATCATTTTCTCACACAACCCCTCTATATTTAATAGGTCCTGTTTTATCTTGCTATTTTGAACTAATATAGTTTATGACAGCCTTTTGCTTTTCTTTATAATCCTATTTAGGCATGGTTGCCACAAATGTTTGGGGGTTAAAGTAACTATGTAACACTTTGCTTTAATTGAATGGAGAAGAAAGAAATAAAATATAAATTACAATAAAGCAAGATTCTACATTACAATTAACCAAATTTAGCAGTCCACAGTCTAGAAAATTTTGAAGCTCTATATACTCCCCCTTATGAAAATTTGTGAGCTTTCTCACATTTTCAGATATTCTACTGTTCCCAGTTCCCATATTAAAACAAATGGTTATTATTTATTTTACTGTAATCACTCTTTTGTACATTTTATTATTTCTTCCTGTAGTATTTTTTGTGTTTTGTCCAAATCTGTTCTTTTTTGGCAGTTGGAAGGCAAATGCAACAAAACAAGGTTTGATTCTGATTCCATCAAAATTGGATAACCTAAAATAGTTAAAAAAATAATAACATAAAATGTTCAATTTTCAAATTACCAGTTTGTGAAACTATATAAACCTTTTGTACCTACCTAAAAATGTGGGAGGCTTCACTTCAATACCCTCTTTGGTGGAGGTTCTCCATTCTTTGGTTCAACTCGTAGTATAATCAACTCGAAAGCGCCCCTGTGCCCCTTATTTTGCCATATTTCACTTCATAGCCACCAAAATGCAGCAGATTGGGATGAATAATAAAAAAAATGTGCCTGCAAATTGAGACTAAACCTTCAAAGCTAGTGGCACCTTTTATTATGCACTACTTTATTTGTGCAGTGAAAACAGCAATCTGATGGAAATGGCTTATACTGCACTCCACACTCATGACAGATGAAAGAATCTTTTATAAGTTCTTCAAAATATATTTCATATCCACCACAAGTCATAATGCAAAGCTGTCTATTGAATTATTTACATTTGAAACAATGCTGTTTTTTATATAAATAATTATCACCAACAGTCCTACTTGCACTTTGACTAATGTACATATTATAACTATCAATCAAATTCACTTATATTAGCCCTAAACTTTATTTCATTAACTCAGGATTTTGTTACACACATCTATATCCTCATCAATAATGTAACTAAACAACTCAGCTTTCTTGTTTCTAAGACTATAAGCATTTGTATAGAGACAACTTAATGCACCTATCCTTGAGTTACCTTATTTAACTTGAATACCCTCGCCTCTATCCCATTGGCACCTATCTCTTCTGAGTGTGATGCTTTCAAATTCAGTACTTATTTTCATCACATTGCTCATTTTTTAAAATACCCAAATGTCAATTCACACCTTCATTACAATAATGAGAGAAATCAGGGTTTTAGGGTGGTTAAATGTGTAGAATGAGTAATTTGCAATTGAAATGAGTAAGGTACTAAATTTGAAAGAACCAAACCCTCCACACTATAGAGGTGAGGGAACGCCTCCCAATCTTCATATCAAAATTTCTGCAAGATTGTCAATTCTGCGTATGGGTAGAGGGAGCTCTCTCTGATACAATAGGCCAAAAGGGGGAGTATGACAAGGAAGTGTCCTTAGTATTGCATCACCAAAGTGATGCCAGAAGATATTTTTGTTACATTCCCAATGTGCAACCTTTCACTCTACTGGTGCTGTCCAGATGCCAACTATTGAGTTACACTGTGCCCCAAGTAATCACAAAGCATTGGAATCTCTGCAGCCGCTGGTTCACAATATTTGTGCCACAAGCCAGTGGGATGTCAAGATTGTCTTTGCTGGGTACTTGGTTGTGTAGGAATTGTAGAAGATAAGGGCGCTAAAGAGTCCACCAGGACTGGGCAATCAGATAAGAGTTTTGCTTTTCTTCCACTGACTACATAGCAGGAATCAGGTTAGCATTTTGGCTAACTGGAACCTAAAGTTGCACTACAAATGTTCCTGTCTGTGCCCCCCTCCCCCCTTGCCCTGAGGGCTGCAGGTTGTCTTTTGTCATATTTGAATCAGGTACACTTATAGAATGCACTACTATTGATGGATGCTCCCCTGCGTGTTAGTGTGACAACTCCGTGGGTCCCCATCCCCCATCTTGTCTGGCACCATCTAAGACATCTTTGTGCATGCTACCACTTGCCTTGTACTTTGGACATTCTTGCACACCTGATTGTAACATCATGTTGTTGTTTTTTTTTTGAAGTGCCAGACCTCACCAGTGTATATATGTATTTGTTGGATGTTGGTTGCATGCTCATATGCCAGAGGGAGGCACTATGCTCGTAGTGGTCTAGAATAATAAAAAAAAAGTGTCCTGTTGCTTTTTTCCTGCCAGTTAATGGTCTGGGATGGCATCTTTTTCTGGAACATGACAGTTTCATTGAGGTTGGAAACTTGTTTTGGAGAGTGCCCTCCCTCCTCAACAATCCTGGCAACCTCCTATGGAAAATTTATAGCAGTCTATTCTCCAGCACTTACAGCTTCTCCTTGTATTCTGTTATACAGGGTGACCCACAAAAAAGTGAACTGAACTTTACAGTAGTATTACCCCAAAACTATTAGAGAACTTTTGGTCCTTTAGAATTTGTTTTGTCTATTCTTTCAATTGAAATTTTCATTTAATTTCCTTTTATGATATTGCTACAACAAATGCTTTGGGCAGAAACCCCCAAAAAATTGTAAGGGAAGTGAAATAATAAAAATCTGAAGTTGAAAATTTACAAATTAGCCCGAAGAAAAATAATTCAACATCTAGCTCTGCATAATTCTGTCTTATTTTTCTAATTACTGCATTAAATAGTATGTTATCTTCATTGGTACATCACATCATTTCTACGCATCATAGGAAAGACTACTATAGAAGGCCCATTTTATCATACAGTTAAAAAATTCAAAGAGGATTTGTTATCGTAAACTTTATTAGAACTGGTGGTATTAAACAAGTATAAGATTTGAGCAACACTTTGCTAATAGGCATCCACCAAGCAAACCTGTTATTTAAAAAAATATTCAGAAGTACCAAGAAGAAGAAACATGCTTAAATTTAAACAAAGGTTATTTGGGTCTTAGGAAAATCCTAAGAACAGTAGAAAATATTGTAAATGTTTGGATGGCACTTCTTCAAAATGCAAAGATATCAATCAGAATAATGGCTTGCAATTGGTTAGGTCAACATTTAACCACATTTTTAAGCACAACTTAAAATGCCATCCCTATAAGATGAACACAAGGCACAAACTTCTTGAAATTGATTTTCCTCATTATGGATAATTTGTAGAATGGCTTCACCATAAACCTGCTCATTTCTTGGACAACATTGTGGTTGGTGATGAGGCAGCTTGGTTTCATGAATGGCCATCCTGTCAACCCATTGTTTTACTGGAACTGTCTACCTGTACATGATCAATGAATGGATCATCCCGGTACTCCTCTATATTTACAGCAATCAATTCAATAGACTTTGGTGGATTCAGGGTGGAGCCCCAGCTCATAAACTGCTTGCTGGAAGAGAAAGACAAAACGTTTTATAGCAATTGCATTATCTTGCTAAATCATGCAAATGAATGGTGCCCAAGATCCATGGATATAACACCGTGCAATTTCTTCTTATGGAGACATTTAAAGAGTAGTGTATTCTACTCCTCCAGAAAACAAAAAACAGTTAAAAGATAGTATTTCACTTTAAGTCAATCTACATTTTGAATAAAATAATGATAAGTAGCATTCATTTCTTGAAAAAAGTGTAATTTTGAAAAAAAATTATTTTATTCTGTAAGTTTTCAAATCTTGGGTTTTTTCTAATGACAAATGCTACAAGTATTAGAATAAGGCTGCTCCCAGCACTTTGTGGAGGTAATGTCATCCATTGACAAGGACTTTAACCAGGGCATGCAACCAGCTCAGGTTATGCCTGGAGAAGGTCTTGAAGGCAGATGTTAGCTATGATTTTAAACTATATACATATATTCTATTTGTGTGTAAATTCTCATGAATATATATTCCTTCATTTGGTACACAACTTGTTTTCTTTTCCTGTGTACAATTTGAATCAATTTACCTGAAAGCCCCTGTAGATGAGGATAGGTCTAACAATGGTACCCCTTAACATTGTCTAAACTTTAGTGTTTTATTGGCACTCTAGGCTGCTTAGCACTAGCACTGGGAGTTTCACCTGAAGACCTGGCATACTTGGGAATGAAAGTTAATACAGGTAATGAAATAGAAAGTATTAAAAAAAAGGTATGCCACATGTACATTACTCAGTAGGAAAAGTCACAAGGCAGTACAGTCAGAATATCTAGCAGTGTGTAAGAATGTAGGATGCCATGATATTTGTATTTATAGCAGTGTGTAAGAATGTAGAATGCTATGATATTTGTATTTATAGCAGTGTGTAAGAATGTAGGATGCTATGATATTTGTATTTATAGCAGTGTGTAAGAATGTAGGATGCTATGATATTTGTATTTACAAGGCTGACTATTGTGCCTCATACAAATATTCAGACAGGTGACCCACTCATCGAGGGCACACGGTAAGATATCAGGGGTTATTTCTCTACATGCAGCTTTGATTCTTTATTTCAGATGAGGCAGTGACTTTATCTTGTCTGCATACACAAGCTTTTAAATGGCCCTGCAGGTAAAAATCCAGAGGTGTTGGGTCAGGGTTACATGGAGGGCATTCAATATGCCATGACTTAAAAAGCATGATGAACAGGTGTTCTGTCCTGCTGAAACCACATTGGATAATCTCCTTCAGAATGCTTGGAAATGTCTTGTATACAGCATCTCCAGATATCTTGCTTCTGTGGTATTATTATATAAAAAGGAACAATCACTCTCCTTCCACACCATTAAGTTTGCTGGACACAAAAGTTGTCCTAATCAGAGAACAGAATGCCAGTTGCAAAGTGAGGGTCTTCCTGAGTCATTTTCACTCACTTTTTGCCATAATAGCAATTTGAACCAGTGCCACTTCTCCAACTTTAAGTTGCAGTGAATGCTCATTTTAAGGCCCTGATTTCAGTAGATATTCAATGCAGGGATTTTCTTTGATTCAGAGCAAATCATGCCATTATAGCAGTATGCATTGCTTCATTGGCAATCCTGATCAGTGGTTTGTTCTAAATATGTCAACTGATTTCCTCTGGGTGTGATGTGGCAACAGTACGTAAACTACTCAAAATTGGGGCAGTTGGATGGAGGATTAAAGCGGGGGTATAGTGAGACACCAAGGAGCTAATAGTTTGAATTTCCCATTGATAGATTTTAATGTTATAATGATTTTATTTACCTCGAGTTAAATGCTGAGCAGCCTTGCCGGGTTGCATCATTTTTATCTAAATCCTCATTTCCACTAACATGTTCACTATCATTTAACTCTACTTCATCATTATCACTGAAATAAATTCCCTCTCATCCAGCCTTCCTCAAATATTTGTAACATTGAAAAAAACAAACATTATAATTATTTAAAAAAAACAAAACAACTTCCTATGTCAAAGCACTTAAGTTAGTGACCATTTCAACATACGTTTCCTTAGAACTAAACATACCATTAGAGAAAATGGACTTGAAATATGTAAATATATCTGTATAAATGAGCAGTTATTTTCTTTTATATTAAAGTTACGCGATAAATTACCCACCACACCCTATTGTCTTTGTTTCTGGCTTGAAGATATTGTTTATTTACCTTAGCATCCCCTGAGATGGTAAGGGCTACAGCTTAGCTGAGTAGAAATACTGTGTCTGATTTTAGCAAAGTTAAGTCACAGGCGTGGTTAGCCAATGGATGTAGTCCCACTTTAGGTCAACTTCACAGCAGCTGCCATACACTGTATACTTCTTTGGTTCAGACCCTACATTAAATTCTAGACCCCCTCTTCCCCTACACACAGAACTAAAAGAGACTTAAATTAGCGCAGATTGGTATTCAAACCTATACCACTTCCTTGATAATCCTTAAGTCATTTCCTTGATTAACATCCTTTAACCAGTAACTACCTTTTGAATCATAAGAAAAGGTTTACTCCCTGTACCCATATGCATTACTTTACACTTGCCATCATTAAATTTCATGTGCCACCCAACCTACAGGACTTTCTAAATTTTCATTAAGATTGGCAGCCCCTTTATACTTGACATTTTCAAGATTATGAACATAAAATATAAACCACTGGACCTAGGGGATATCCTTGAGGCACACCCCTAAGCACTGGCTCCCATCTAGACTTATGACTATTTAAAATGATTCTCTGCCTTGTATTTCTCAGCCAATCCAACTAGAAAGATGCAGAAAATCCACTTTCCTTTAGTTTACCAATCACTTTTCTGTGGGGCACAGAAAACATCAATATCTTGCCCCTTATCCAAGTTACCAGTCACATAAATATTCAAGGAACGCTAACATTTGATACACATGATTTACCATGGCAAAACTATTTTGAGCTTTTTCTTTCATACTATTGATTAGATATCAAATAACCTAGCCTGATTATAGCCTTAATCAATTTCTCTCAAATCTTACAAACCATAGATGCAAGGCTAAACTAGTCAATTTCCAATTCTCTCAAATCAAGAATTCTAGCATATCTTAGGTCCTGCTATTTCACTAGTTTTCTTATCCTTAATCACCTTTCTAATTTCTTCCAAATCAAAAATGATTCTCTCACCCATTACTTTATTTCTAATCTCGAAACTTGTATTATTGGAGTAGATGCACTCTAATGCTGAATCTGGCTCCAAATTCATAAGGGAAGGGGGGGGGGCTTCCATTCCTTCTCCCCCCTGGTTGGAGCTCTTCTGGGCACTGCATCCATCTTCATGGCCAAGCTGGTTGCAATACACCACTTGGTCTGAATGATTACACATTGTATCAAGTTTGAAGACAATTGTGATATACAAAGTCCATTGCATACCCTCAAAGCATTGGAATCTCTTAGCTCCCTGGTTTGCAGTATGTGATATTGTGACCTGTAAGATGTCAAGATTGTCTTTGCATGGTTACTGGAGATATATGCATTGCCGGAAATAAGTGCTCTGAGGAGTGCATCAAACAGTCTGCTCTTCATAACTGACTAGATGGCAGAAATGAGGTCAGCCCTCTAGGCTGCATGACAAAAATGATTTAAGATGGCTGATGGGAAGCTAAAGTTGCATGCCATCACACAATGACTTTTCCTGTATTCCCCCAGCCCTTGCCTCAAAGGCTTGGGTAATATTTGCCCACCTCAAATCAGGTCCACTCGCAGGATGCTCCAACATTTGATGGAGCACGCCCCTGACCCTTACTGTGATGCCTGCTTGGTCTACACCTCTCATGGTTCTGAGATGGGCAGTTGCTCCCACTTATCCCTTGTAATCAAGATGGGTTTGTTTACCCGTGTTTGTGGACTGGTTGAATTTTTGGAGGTTGCTGTTTGTATGTTCATGCCTGTGAAGGAAGTGTGCCTTCTCTTTTTTTCATTTTGGTAACCATGCTCTTGCTAGTGAATGCCTTAGCTTAAAAAAAAATATTTTCTGTTGAACTAGGGGCTGTTTTGAGGTATATTCAGTCATTTTTTGATCCAATGAGAATTAGTAAATGCATTTTGCCAGCTGTGTGGTGTGGTTAGCACTAGTAGGTTGGACTATGTTCCTTATTTTAGGATTAAGTCATATCATATCTCTTGAGTATTATTAAAGTTGGATAATTTTTCAGATTATTACTACTGCAATGAAGAGCTTGTATATTATTCTACAATGACTGCATCTTCATGGCTTCCAACAAGGCAACCTCATAAAGCAGTATTAGATGGTATGTATGGCCATATATTCCACTTTTTTGTAAATGTATATTAGTTTATAGGTAATATCCTTCATTGTCCTTGTATATCAATGATACAAACAAAAAATATGAATATATGTAATCATAGTAAAGTAACTTGTTACTGTTTTTAATTGTTTTGTAATTTGATATACATTGTGGCATAACCTCCAGCTCTCCAAATTTCTTTTTAACATTTGTTACACTTCTATTTTAATGATTATATAGATTTGCATTGCCCCTTTAACTTTGTATCTTAAAACTTGACTGTTTAAAAATGCAGAGGATGTGATTTTGCCATTTCCTCTACTTAACTTGACTCAACATACATTTTTATGTTTGATATTTTAACTCCATAAAGGTTATTAAGTTTGTAATTAGTCATTTTCTTTCTTTTTTAGGAAGAAAGTGAAGATTATTGCATCCTCTGCATATATACCAACTCTAAAACAATTCTTCTTTATTAATTTTGTTCTGACTATTGTTAAAGTATTGTTTAATGTTATTTTTGTGTTAAATAGGCAAGCATCAGTGTAGAGTTTATAATATATTTTAGAGTGTAGCAATATGGAAAGTGTTCGGTGGGCTTTTAACTTTAGGAATTGGTCACCGATGAAGGAAGAGTGGATGTTTTGTTTATCCCTTATTCAGCAAGAGGAAAAGGAACGTATTAGTAAATTTGTTTTCAAGAAGGATGCCAAAGGTTCCCTCGCTGGTCGACTGCTAATGCGCAAGGTTGTGTCAGAAAAGTACCAAATTCCATGGTCAGATTTCAAACTAGAGAGATCTGATAGAGGACGGCCATTCTTTCAGCCTCTCAAGTCAGATATGAAGTTTGACTTCAATGTTTCTCATCAAGGCAAATGGGTAGTTTTGGCAGCAGAATCAAAAGGTCCAAAAATTGGGGTTGATGTCATGGAGATTCAAAGTCCTTTTAATAAGAATGTTCCTGAGTTTTTTCGACTCATGCAGAGACAGTTCACTCCTGAAGAGTGGAAGATAATTCAAGAGTCATCATGTCAAAATGCTCAGTTGAAGTCTTTCTATAGAAATTGGTGTTTAAAAGAGGCTTTTGTGAAATCTATAGGTGTTGGGATTTCATTTGATCTGCAGTCCATTTCTTTCACACCATTGAGTGAACTGTCTTGTGAGTCACCTATAATAGACACAAAGGTTATGATCAATGGAAAGCTTGATTCATCTTGGTTTTTTGAAGAGTGCTTGCTGGATGATACTCACATTGTAGCTGTAGCTTCACAACAATACAGAAAACCAAAGGCTTTTGAGATTTTGTCATTTGAAGAGATGTTTTTTTCCAGTAAGCCTCTCTCCTTGCCCGATGAGTCACTAGCTGAAGATTTTATGCTTAAGAAAGAAAGTTCCTAGTTTTATAAATAGTATTAGGGTGGTTAGTATTTTAATGAGGTTCATCACAAGATAATGTTTAATGTGGTAAACTTAAATGAAGTTTCTCTACTTAATTTAAATGTGTTTGCGTAAGAAAACTTATTAGTTTCAATGAGCTGGTGATATTGTTGTATCTGCATAGAGACAAAATTGTATCACTGAATGAGTTATGTTTAACATGGAGCCAGCAATATATGTGGTGCTAATTGAAATATTTAGTCTTTTTAAATAAGATATATTTAGTTTTGGTTTCTTGATGATAGTTGTATGATAAATTCTCAAAACTGTCAAGTTTTTGTTAATTCCTCATTGATTTTAAGTTCATACTTATGTTAATGTAGAGAAATTAATGTACATATATTGTACAAAGCATTGCATTTGTCCATTTATTTAATTTTCTTTAACTTAAAAGTTTAGCTATTTGTGGAAAAGTAGTTGCCAACTCACTAGAAGGGCAAAAGTTTGGGTATTAGTTTCACTATATAATATAGGTAGTGTAGTTTGTGGAGCAAAATATAGAAGAGCCATCATAAATGATGTTATGTAACCATTTTACTTAACCTTGGAAACAACATGTCAATGTTTTTATTGCTTAGTAAGCTGTAGCAAGTAGTTTTGATGGTGGTATCAAATATTCTTCAAAAGCATACTGGTAAGTTAGTGATTTTGTTGATTTCTTTGTATTGCAGAAATAAGTGCAGTGTTAGCTCAACTATTCTATGCATTAAACTTAATTTTAATTTTATTCATTTGCTCAATTTGATATAAATAATTTTTGCTTTTTACCCTTTTTGTTGTATGTTGTTATAGTTTTGGATTTCAGAGGTAGTTTATATTTTTAACCTAATTTAATTTTAATTCACTTTTGCTTAATATCACTTCCATGCTCTTAAAAGTATTTGAGATAAATGAAGTTGACCAATGGTCAAGAGTCTTTGCCAGTATTGGTCTGTTTTTTTTTTTCCTCCCTCCAAAGCTATTAACAACTGAGGACCGATCTTCATAGGAGATGGGGTTGTGGAATCAGTTAAAAGTTTTGCAATTCTAACTATATGAATCTAACTCCCAACTCAACCCCCCGTAAGGGGCGCGGCGATTTGCCATCCTGGCCGCCGTGCTGACGGGATCCAGCGCTCCGTCCGGCCCCAGCTTAGCCTCTCTTCCTTCCTTCAGATAGCCCGATTTCTCCCCTACCTCGTCGCTTTTCATACAACCTCTCCCACAACTTTCTCTGGTCAGCCTCTAATTTCACAGGGTAGAATGCTGACCTTCTTCTCAAGCCAACCACCCCGGATCGGGGCTGAGGGGGGGAGGGGACATTGTTCCCTAACCCATCAGCTCCGGTTCAGGATGGGTTTTTTTTTTAACAACCTGCTTCATCCCCACCCACATCTTCCTCACATCCCTTTTCCTCTCCTCTTCACAACCTATATTTTTTACGCCGTGTCCAAGGTGGAGCCGCCATGCCGAAGGACTGCCAGGCCACCAGGCGGGAGGGGTGGTCCCGAATGGCGGCGCCTGGCTCTGCCGGGCTTGTAAGCACCTCTCGCAGTGCGGGCAACTGCGAGAGGTGATGAGCTATTGCGTCCCGTAATCAAAAGAGGGTCACCATGCCCATGTATGAAAAAAAAACAAAAACCCCAACCCCCAACTTCCCCCAAAACATCTACGGAGCCGCCCTCGGGCAGCTCCACCGAGAAAATGGAGGTCCCCCCCCTTGTGCTTGCGCAAGGGACCCTCCATAATTCTTTAACCGGAGAGGAGGCTTACTCCTCTCCTACGCCTACGGGTGTAGGGGACTCCCCCTCACCCCCTTCTCTGGAGGTGCTTTCGGGCACCTCCCTATCTCCAGCGGCAGTCCCTCCTTTGCTTTCTAAGGGGACTGCCAAGAAAGCCAGCAGGCAGCCCATTGCCGACCGCCCCTCGTGCAAGCGGCTCGGTAGGGCAAACCCCCTTAGGGGGGAGAGGGAAGCCAGGCCCCTTCGGTCGCTTCCCTCAAAAGACCTGCTGGCAAGAATTTTGAACCTTGCTGGGGTCAAGGCCTGTGCCTCCCCACACCACCTGACTAGTGACAATACTGCCAAGGGGACCTGCGATGTCCTGGGAGGGGATGGCCAACTGGAGGCCCCTCCTGTGATAGACATGGTCCTTGAGGAGACCCAGCCCCAGACGGTAGGGCCTTCCATGGGGGGGAATTCGGGCTCGGCGCCAAGCACCGAACCCGAATCCGCCCCTATGCAAGGTCCTCCTCAAATGGCTGAGGGCTCCGAGGCAGTAGAAGGAGGGGAGGGATCTCCTCCGACAGGTGCCCCTACGACAACCAGGACCTTCTCCATTTCGGAGAGGGACCTGGCTGAGGCTGGTCCATCTGGCCTGGGGACTTCTGCCGGCGGAGGTGAAAAGCGGGTTCATTCCCCGCCCTCCTCTCCGAAAAAGAAAAATAAAAAGACAAAAAAGACTCGGGGCTCCTCTCCATCCGCGGGGGCTGCGGGGACGGATGGGTCTGCTACCACTTTGGTAGGCGATCAAGCCAAGATCGGCACATCCGGCCCCTCTACCCCCTCGTGTGCCGAGCCCCTGACTAAGACTAACACCAAGAATGCACAGGGCGGAGCCTCGATGACATCGGGGCCCCTGATTCAGAGGTTACCTGGCGTTTTCGAGCCCGCTGGCTTCAAACGCTTCCTCGTTATTCGCTCCACTGATGGCACCATGTTGTCCAAGGGCAACATGATCCATCAGAGGAGAGGATTAGCTAGTGCAATCGGTAGAGAGCCGAAGGTAACCCGTTTCTCGGACGGGAGCCTTCTGGCGAATGCGGCGAATCCCGCCGAGGCGGCTAAGATTAGTGCTCTTCGGACACTTCATGGCACCCCGGTGAGTGTGACGCCGCACTCTACCATGAACTTTGTGAAAGGAGTAGTTTATGCGAGGGAACTCGTTGACTACTCCATTGAGGACATGACCTTAGAGCTGGCCGACCATGGGGCGGTCAAGGTCGAACGTGTGATGAGAAAACAGGGAGGGGCCTCGAGACCCACCCCTACACTCTTCGTCACGTTCGACTGTGACAAGCTCCCTGAGTCGGTGCGTGCCGGTTGGTACCGCTACCGCGTGAAGGCATTCGTGCCACTGCCGCGGCGGTGCTATTACTGCCACCGCTTCGGCCATACGAATCGATCATGTAGACGTGCAAAATCGGGGTCACCAGAAGTCTGTGTAAATTGCTCCAAGGTCGCACACGATAAGTCCAAATCGTGTGTGGTCAAGTGTGTCAATTGCGGAGAGCCGCACCCTGCTTCTTCGAAGCAATGTGGTGCATATCTCCTTGAGAAAGAAATCCTGGCCGTTTAGGCCCAGGATCGACTCTCATTCCGCGAGGCAAAGGACTTGGTCCTGGCGCGCCCGGCTCTGCCTGGGACGTCATATGCCTCAATAGTTAGAAAGGCACCCTCTGCTCCTGGCCCATCCAGACGAACGAGCACGGTTGTTTCCGCGCCCATTCGGAGCCCTTCTGTGGGCTCTACCCAACCTGGGCGCTCCCCTGGTAAAGCTGGCGGCAAAAAGGGTTCATACCCTGCCCCGGCTAAAACCAGGGCTCCCCCCTCTTCCCCCAGCGTGACCGTTTCGCGTAAAGCGAAACGGCCACGCGCCTCCACCGAGTCGTTAGACTCACAGGAGGCAACACCCCTGAAGATGGTCGCTAGGCCATCTTCCGGGGTTCCTAAAGCTGTTCCCCGAAAGGAGGACAGCAACAAAGGAGCTTCGGCCCCTTTGCCCACGCCCCGAGGTGGAGCGAGTGGCTCGGAGACGGTGGTTCCTCGAAAAGAGGGCCCCCCGCCTCCGAAGCCTAAAGTTTCGAGGCGGAGGGAGGAAAAGACTCGCATGGCGAGCCCAACCTCCCCCAATAAGTCCTCGAAGGCGACAGCGCCTTCAGCGCTTTGTCCGGCCAACAGCGCCCGGGGTTCTGCCCCCGGGAAGCGTACGGCCATTCCCGTGAGGGTCTTCAATTCGAGGAGGGCCCCCGCGTCTCCTCCGAGCTAGGCCTGGAGGGCATATTCCTTCAATGGAATTGCCGTGGACTCCGGGCCAACTGGGAGGAGCTGCGGAGGCTCGCCTCATCCCGTTCCCCGTTAGCTATTTTTTTGCAGGAGACCATGCTAGGCGCGTGCCCCCTGCCTGCCCTCCCGGGGTATAAGGGTCTTGCGACCCAACCACCGCGGGACGGCCGGGCTGGGGGATGCGCGGTTTACACCCGGCATGATGTCTCCGTTCTTCCTTTCTCTTTAGATACCTCCTTTCAGGCAGTGGCTGTGCAGCTGCACCTGGATAGGAGGTATACTATCATTTCTGCGTACATTCCACCGTCAGCTGACTTCGACGCGGGGGACTTTCGCCGCGTCGTGGCACGGTTGCCGAGGCCCTATCTCTTGCTTGGAGATCTGAACGGCAGGCATCCTCTCTGGGGAGATTACACCATAAATCCCAGGGGACAAGTCCTTGCCGATCTGATCGAAGAGCTTGAGATGGGTGTCCTAAACGTGGATGAGTTTACGCATCACTGTCCGAGAACCGCTTCATTTTCTTGCCTTGACCTATCTTTGTGCTCTTCGGATGCACAGCCTGATTTTGATTGGGGGGTGGTCGATGACCTCCATGGTAGTGATCACTTTCCCATTCAAATATCATTTTCAGGGCAACTGCCGCCTGAGAGACCACCTCGGTGGTGCTTGGCGCGGGCGCGGTGGCCTGCATTTCAGGAAATGACTGAATTCTCTATCTCAGTCAAGGAGTTTAGGTCGGTAGATGAGGCCGTCGAGTTCTTCTCCGGCAACCTCATCGCCGTGGGCCTGACTACTATTCCTAGGACGTCTGGCCGTTTTGCACGCCGACCACTCCCATGGTGGTCGGCCGAGTGTGAGACGGCCCTCAAACAGAAGCGTTATGCCTACATGCGCTATAAGCGCCGCCCGAACGATTTCACCGTCGCTGAATTTCGTCGGGCTAGGGCTAGGTTCCGGTATATTTCGAAGCACGCCCGCCGCTCTTCTTGGCGGGCATACGTGTCTTCACTTAACGGGAAGACCCCTTTAGCTGAGGTGTGGAAGCGAGTCAAAAGGATTCGGGGCAAGTTCTCGCAGGACCCCCCTCCCGTTCTCCAGGAGAATGGGACCGCAATCTCGGACCCCGCGTCCGTGGCGGAATCCTTAGCGACCGCTTTTTCCGCATTCTCTAGCCGTGATGCTGCTCCGCCAGCATTCAATGCACGTCGTGATGTCGCGGAAGGCCGCCGGCTGGACTTTACCTCCAGAGGCGGAGAACCCTTCAACGACAAGTTTACTGTGAGTGAGTTGCGTTCCGCTCTCGCTTCGTACGCGGACACCGCCCATGGTCCGGACGATGTCCCGTACGCCATGCTTCGACACCTGGGTGAGCGAGGCATGGCCTTTCTATTAGATTTGTTCAACAGGATCTGGGTGGAAGGTCTCCTCCCAGACTCCTGGCGAATCGCTACTGTGCTCGCCTTTCGCAAGCCGGGGAGAGATCACTCTACTCCGACCGGTTTCCGCCCAATCTCTCTAACCTCTTGCGTGTGCAAGTTGATGGAGAAATTGGTAAATGTTAGATTAGCCTATTTCCTGGACAGCGGAGGCCATCTGTCTTCTGCACAGTGCGGCTTCCGTAAGTTCCACTCCACGTCGGATGCTCTGCTCCGACTGGAAAATGCCGTCTGCGAGGCTTTCCTTCGTAGACAGCACTACGCCACGGTGTTTTTTGATCTGGAGAAAGCCTATGATACCGCATGGCGATACGGTATCATGGAGACTCTCCACACGATGGGGGCGAGGGGACGCCTCCCAATGTTTATATCTGAATTTTTGCGAGATCGTCGATTCCGCGTACGGGTGGGGGGAGCCCTCTCCGGCCCAAAGGAGCAGGAAGAGGGTGTCCCGCAGGGAAGTGTCCTCAGTGTCACTCTCTTTGCCCTGAGCATCAACGGCATCACCTCGGTGCTGCCGGAAGATGTTCTCGCTACGCTCTACGTGGACGACCTTTCGATCTCTTTTGGCGCGGCCCAGATGCCAACTCTGGAGCGCCGACTCCAACAGGCATTGAACCGCGTCTCTCGCTATGCCGAAGCGCACAGGTTTCGGTTTTCTTTGGCCAAGACTAAGGTGGTGCACTTCTGCCGCCATCCACGGCTTCACCCCGACCCAGATTTGTTTCTTAATGGGGTGCGCCTGGATGTGGTTGAGTCGCGCCGTTTCCTTGGTCTTGTATTCGACCGACGCCTCACCTGGGAGGCTCACATTCGCAGCCTTAGGGTCTCTTGTACCCGCGCCATGGACATTCTCCGTTCCGTGACGTTCAGCGCTTGGGGCGCTGATAGGGCTACCGCCTTACTTTTTTATCGATCCTTTGTTCGCTCGAAGCTCGACTACGGATGCGAGTTTTATGCATCCGCAGCCGAGCGTTTATTGCGGAAGGTGGATTCGATCCACCACACCGGCCTTCGCCTTGCGACCGGTGCCTTCCGCACCTCCCCCATTGAGAGCCTGTTGGTCGATGCTGGGGAGATGCCACTCGCTCTGCGCCGCGTGCAGTGCATCACTCGCCTGTACGCGCGAGCCCGGCGCCTCCCCCAGTCGCCAACAGCTCTCACTGCATCCGCAGCTGATCTCGATGGTGCCTATGCCGCCGAGAGACGCCAGTCATACCCTAAGCCCTTTGGGTTTAGGGCCAGGAAACTCCTTCGAGAGGTAGATATAGCTCTCGGGCCGGTGGCGCCCCTGGTTCTGCCCAGGACGCCACCCTGGAGGGTACCACATTTGGCTATTTGTCGCCACGCCTCTGCTCCCAAAGCTTGTACTGCGCCGGGAGTATTGCGTTCGATCTTTTTGGAGCACACATCGTGTCACGCTGGTACCGTGCCAGTGTATACGGATGGCTCCAAGTCCCAAGAGGGGGTCGGCTTCCACGCCGTATCCCCTCTGTTTGAAGTCAGCGGGGCTCTACCAGGCGCTGCGTCTGTCTTCACGGCCGAGCTGGTGGCAATACACCACTCGGTACGGGAGATTACGCGACGTGCCCGGTTCGGAGACCGGATTGTGATTTATAGCGACTCACAAAGCGCCCTGAGTGCTCTCGGGGCATTGGAATCTCCGCATCCCCTGGTTCGCGAAATCCGTGACGCCACGGTTTTGGCGAGCCGGGCAGATGTCGAGATTATCTTCTGCTGGGTTCCTGGACATGTAGGAATTGCGGGGAATGAGCGCGCCGATGAGGGCGCCAAAGAGTCCGCGAGGACTCTGCGACCGGACCAGCGTTTCGCTCTTCCTCACACCGACTACATGGCAGGAATACGGGCAGCTCTTCGGACTGCTTGGCAAAGAAGATGGGAGACGGTCGAGGGGAACTTAAAGTTGCGTGCCATTGCGCCGCGACTGTTCCCATGGACCTATCCCCCAATGCCGCGGCGGCTTCAGGTTGCTTTCTGTCGTCTTCGAATCGGACACACTCGTGTGACGCATCGTTACTTGGTGGAGCGCTCGCATGTGCCCTATTGCAACGACTGCGTCGTCCCCCAGACTGTTCGGCATATTCTTGTCGAATGTCCCAGTCTGGGTGATCTTCGCGCACGATACCTGTCTCGGTACCGGGATGGGCGGGGTCGCTACCGCCTGTCCCTTGTACTCGGGACGAGTGCGTGCACCATGACTGGTGGACTTATTGACTTTTTGGGGGAGGCCGGCCTTCTCCCCTTTATTTAAGGTTCCTTTTTTTGTTATTGTTTTGTTTTAGATTGCACTCTCCTGCACCGGGGTGAGGGGGACCTCCCCCCGCTGCCGGAGATTGCTTCGATTGTTAAGTTTTTCAAATTTATATTGATTGTTAAGTTTTCATATTTTAACTTTAAAGTAGCCTAATTCTAGGCTGTCGTGTTTTTCGGCGACTTATGCCCAAGTGGGTAGTTGCCAGATGGGCTCTATAAAAAAAAAAAAAAAAAAAATCCCAACTCAACCCATTGGAAACCATCTGACTGCCTCCAACTACACCCATTGGAAACCATCTGACTGCCTCCAACTACACCCATTGCAAACCATCTGACTGCTTCCAACTACACCCATTGGAAGCTATCTGACACTCTCCAACTCCACCCATTGGAAATTAACTGATTGCCTCCAACTCTTCCCATTGGAAACTATCTGACTGACTCAAACTCCACCCATTGGAAATTAACTGATTGCTTCCAACTCTTCCCATTGGAAACTATCTGACTGACTCAAACTCCACCCATATGAAACTATCTGGACTGCCTCCACATATCTTTTGTAAAAGAAACAGAATGGTGCTCTTGAATATGAGATGCAGCCTAGTTCCCCTTTGGAGGTGTAGATACAAGTGCACAAGGGGATTCTCCCTCCATTTTAGGGCTGATAAAAGTGTGCACACCTCTAATACTAACAGACATTATCTGTATTTAAGTAATGGCTATTTTTGTGAAAAAAGGCAGTATACATATCACTGACATTTCATTTCATAAAACATTGTAGGATGGAATTATTACATTTTCCAATACGTTTAAATAAATATGGTTACCACTTAATGATTTTTTAATATATCAAAATGTTTTTGTGTACTGAGACAAAAACAAATTGTAAAAATATTTCCAATTTGAATACCATAGCTTTTATACTCAATCCCATTAAATGATTTTTTATATAAATTAATCAGAAATTAGAGTCAGATTTGCACCTGTTTTATTGACTTTGACTCGACCCTATTGCCAATAAATGACTGAGTCCAACCCCACAGCAATTGGAGCTGCACATTTTTCTTACTCTGCTTCTACCCTTTAAAAAAAGCCCCCAACTGACTCAAACCTGAAATCATTGACTCCAGGCGCCCAACACTCTACTATAAAAATCCTTAACTGACTCAGAACTTAAACCATCGACTCCGGGTAGTTTAACTCCACAACCCTGATCCGAAGGTTGGAGGCAGTTTCTTGAATATAATATTTTCCACATTCCTTTTGTGCTGACTTATTCTCGGAAATTTCAAATGTTCTCTACAGTTCATGTTCCTTTTCTTATTCACCTTTGGATCTTTCCATCCATTTATTTCATCCTGAGGACTGTTTTTTACTTATTCACTCAATAATTGCCTGCTATGCCCAATTGAGTTCTTGAGGTCCATAGCTTAGCTGCGTAGAAACACTGCTTCTGATTTTGGGAATGTTAAGCCACATTGGGGTGTAGTTAGTCTTTAGATGGAGGCTTGATTTGGGATGCTTTCACAGCAGCTTTAATACGCTGCAGTTACCTGTGGTTTGGAGCCTCCATTAATCATTAGATCCCGAATGAGAAATAAGAGGCATTTTATTTTAATGAGTGGAGATCAATGGTAAAATTTGTACCAATTTCCTTTTACCCTAGTCTTAAAATTTTGTTGAGCATTTTCATTATCTTTCCAAAGTTTTGCTTTTTTATTAGTTTTTTTTGTTGTTTTTTATTTTTACTCTGTTCATACCTGAGGTTATCTTTTTAAAATGGTTGCCCCCTTTTTAGTCATGTGAGTAATTCACAAACTACCCATCCTGAATTCATAACTACTCAATTATTTATAGCTTTATACTGGCCTATCTGCCAAGCATTTCTATTTTTAATTTTCATATTTTTCTTAAAAAAAAAGTTTTGATTTTTTATTATATCCAGGTTCGATCACCTTTTGTCTATTCCTCACATTTTTATCAATTTTGCACTGATAAACAACTTCTATTTATGTAAAAGTTCATATTAATTTTTCATGCCCAAACCAGTCAATGTAAACCACTTTTTGTTATAATCTAAAACTGTGATACATCACTTCATTTTCTCCATTTACTATCATAGACGAAAATGCCTCAATTGAAGGTATTTCTGTTATAAATATAGTTTTTTATATAAAGCTTTGATTTTGCTTCTTTCTTCCCTGTTTGATTTTAAATCTTAGTTATATCAGTTAGTTATTAAAATAGGTTTATTAATTTATATTTGTACTATAAAACAGCATGGCTCATTTACCTATTAACTTTTCCATGCGCTTTCCTTAGTATGCATTTATGAGCCTTTTATTTTTGCAAGACTTAGCATGTTTATGTTCAATTATGCAGAGGTTGGCTCCTGGACTGCCAGCAAGGCTATAATTGGAGAATACCTTGAGATAGATTTTGGAGATGTTAAGAACATAACATCAATTGTCACTCAAGGGCGAGAAGACTCATCCGAATTTGTCACCTCATATGCTTTAAGTTTTTCTCAAAATGGTCAGCTCTTCTCTCAGGTTAAAGGACATGATGGGAGTATATGGGTAAGCATCAGTCCTCTTCTTTTTCATTTTATCCTTCTTTGCTTAAAAATACCATATCATGTTGCATTACTAGACTGCCACGATATATCTCAGGTGAGTTTGTTTTCATCTTTAAAGGCGTGATTTGGTATCCAGGGTCTTCGTTGTTTGGAGAAAGCACAGAGATTATATGACAATGCACTATAAACATTGCGGTGTTCTAATCATTTGGTACTTTGGAAGATGGTTGTGGCAGCATACATTGCATTTTCCTGAGCTTTCAAACATCTTAGTTTTTCAGTTTGAAAGAAATAAACATATTTTTTTCTTTTTGGTTTTGGTATGAATCCTGATACTCGAAATGCTTACTCTCTTTAACCTATAGTAATGGTTTAATGTCAACTAATATCTTTTTTCACATGTGTAAACTGTCTTGGATTTTTAGTTTACATTTTTCTAAGTACACCAACCCTTCCTGCTTCTTCTGAGACCTATTGCATTTGCTTCTGACAGGTGCCTTCGCTTGGACGCCATCTGTGAATAACATGTACCAATTTCTCCAGCTAGTTTTCAAAGACACTTACCGCTTTCAAAGCATTAAAACTCAGGGCTTGGTAAATTCACAGCAGTTTGTAGCCCGGTACAATCTACAATATTCAGAAAATGGAGAAGATTGGAAAATGTACACAAATTATAAGGGACTCCCCAAGGTAGATCAGTTTTCACTTGTTCCTGTATATCAGTGTCATACTTTTGTAGTTGCAAAATACTGCCTTGCAAGGTGATCAATTGCTATCTTTAGTTCTTGCTTCTGGTTATTGTTTTTCTTTTTTTCTTTTTTTTTGATGTATGTTAATGGACTATGCTTTATCTGGTATAAAGATTGCACATCATACTTTGCTTTTAGTTTACATATATTCTTTGCTTGTATCAATTATTTGCATGCTTATTCACTCAAGCTCAAGTTTTAGCTACTGTGTTAGCCGAGGTTACTGTTGCTATATATGTTCTTTATATTGTTTTATGTATATGGTCATGCCTTATTTTTACTACAATTGATCTGAGCTTTACTTGTTTTACTAATGGTGAAGCAATTAAGTGCAAAGTTTTTGTTGGGTTGTAGCAGACAGTCCTGGTAGCTACCTACCACAAAGATCTACTCACTCACTTGTGAGATGCATACTAGATCAGAAGTAGGCTCAAGAAGTCGCAGATATTTATTGTTTTTTTTGTGTATATCTACCACCACCCAATCCTATAACCTTAGAATAAATATTGATAAAAAAATACAATACACTTTCTCTAAATATAGATGGATACCACCAAAATTAGGTATTGCTTTACTTAAAGCACCAATGGGATTCTCCCCCCCCCCCTCTCCAATGATTGGTCAGCACAAAAACCCTTAATCAAGCCGGCTCTTTACTAATGGTTTCTAAGTTGCCTTAGGTTATTTTTATTTCATGCATTACAGGGCAGTACTCTCACTAAGTGTGGAGTGGGAGGACAAGGGAGTAGTCTTGTGGTTTCTCTCTCTCCTTTTCTTCTGCTGGGGAAACCAGGGGAATGTACCGCAGGGTCCCCAAATCATGCCCTCCATCAATGGGCTACAGCTCCACACCTACCGACTCTTCCCTCTTCTCACTTCAGGACATTAGGAGCTGAAAAGTGTGTGTGTGTGTGGGGGGGGGGATTACCACCTGCTTTCTTAAGGGTGTTACTTATCCCCCCTCCCTAGCTCATATACACCCCCTTACACTAACACACACATTTCTTACTCATACATACACATACCTGGTTTTGTGTTCCAGCTCTGCTTCTTTTTTTTTTGCACACTTAAAAAAAAAATGTCTACTATTTCTCTCACTTCATTTACAATCATTTTTCTAGACTATTAATCCTAGAGGGGAGAAAAAAAAATTACTCCTGCTTCCAGCGTGCTTTGTCCTCCATCTTTAACCGCAACCTGAAATGATAGGTGGGCATTAGAGTGGGTACAGGGGAGTTGAGATGAATAAAAAAAACTAACACAGGGTGACTATATTTTCATATCTTGGGTTGATCAAAGGATGGCTTTGTTAATCATATAGCTAAATGGTCATGTAATTTGAATCGTCTTATTTCAGTTTTATAATTATGTAGGTATGTACATTTAGTATTGAATGCAGATCAGTGGTAAAACCCCTCATTATTTTATTTTATACCTATATAATTAAATGTTAGCACCAACCCTGGGCCCTGACTGGCCTCACTGCCACCTTCAGCAACTGAAAACCTGAAAACCTTATCCTATCCTATCTCCACCTCTCACTATCCCACCCTTAAAGCAACATTTGTCTTTTTTTATCTTAAACTCCTTATGTATTTAGTGGACATTTTTACTGAATGATTCAGTTTATCCTTAGTATGTTGTGAATGTCTTGTGCCTGGTTCTTGGTGGCAGCAGGTGTGGATGTCATCACCAGTTATGTGAGTGCAGTGTTTGTGTATGTTTAGTTTGGGATGGGGACAGCATTGCAGCCTACCCAGTGACTCATGAGGGATGTGGGAGAGGCTCCCTGAGTCTTAAATCTGCTGAGAGGAGGGTACAACTTGCCATCAATAAAGCAGTTCAGTGGGCAAATACACACTGCTTCACCTTTTTGCCATTGAAGACTGTAGCGATGCACTTTACACATATTCGAGGCACATTTCCCAGCTTGAGCCTGGTGATGGATGGGTCCACCCAAATTCTGCACGTTCCGGAAACGCAATTCCTGGGGATGACATTTGACTCGAAATTCACATGGCTACCTCACCTCTAGTCTCCACAAACCAGATGCATAAAAAGCCTAGACCTTTTGAAGTGCTTGACGCGTCTCTCATAGGGTGCAGACAGAGTGACACTTTTGCAGATTTACTGATCCATGGTGTGGTCCCAACTTGATTATTGATATCAAATCTATTCATCAGTGACAGTAATGTCTCTCGAGATGCTAGATACAGCCCACCATCAGGGTATCTGTTTGGCAACTGGGGCGTTTCGTGCCTCACTGGTGGTGAGTCTGTATGCAGAGAGCGGGGAATAATCTCAGTGATAGATGAGACAAGCTTTGTCTCCAGTTATACAGCTGTTTGCTCGCTATGCTGGATACCCCAGCTTACTGTGTCATTACAAATCGACGCTTTGATCACATCTATGCTGCTCACCCACGCCTCCATAAACCATTTGGATACAGGAGTTGTGAGCTTCTTGAGAGCCTCCAGGTGCCTGATCTGCTTGTGATGAAGTTGAGTTCTTACTCTGTTCCACCTTATTTGTTACGCATGAGAAGTTTATGTCTGGGTGTGATGTTGAAGGTTTCTTCTGATACCCCAGTGGATATAAGATAATTTTTTATTGACCATGTGGACACCCACCATGAGACCACCCCAGTGTATACTGATGGATCGAAGAGTTGCGATGGGGTTGGCTGTGCTGCAGTCCTTCTGAACAGAACTATATCGCAAAAACTACCTGCAGTGGCTCAGTGTATACTGCAGAATTGCTGGTGATCCTCTTTGCTTTGGCCTCTCTCATACGGTATACTACTTGCCAATTTGTTGTCTATTCTGACTCCCAGAGCGCCTTGACCAGTATATGTGACCCATTTTCTGTTTATCCCAAAGTGACACAGATCCATTGCTGCCTGGACCTTTTGTGTGATGGTTGTAGATTTATTACTTTCTGTTTGGTGCTAACCCATGCAGGGATTCAGGGTAACAAGTTGGCTGATCATGCGGCTAAGGCGATCATTGTGGATCCCAACAAGATTATACCCCGTCCTCTATCGAGCAGGGATTATCACCCTTACCGCTATGCATTTCTGAGCAGACGATGTAATTTAGCTTGGGCCACTATCTGGCTCAATAAACTCAGGACAATCAAGGATAGTGTGTCAGTGTGGGGTTCTTTGTGTCATAGGACCCGCTAATACGAGGTCCTGCTCACAAGGCTTCCCATTGGGCACACACGCCTAACACACAAGTTCTTGCTTGACGGCGAACCACCTCCTTTCTGCGATGGATGTATTGTCCCTCTCACAGTTGAGCACCGACTTGTTGAGTCCCCGGAGTATGCTGATGAGTGGGTGGCCCACTTTGGTGCCAGTGGAATCGGTCAACCTCTGAATATTCGCTGGGTCCTTCGAGATGATGATGAAGCTGATGTCTCGACAGTTCTCTCATTTTTAACTACAACAGGCATTTCCTCTGACCTCTGACACATGCGTGACTCCATCACGCATCATCTATAACTGTGGTCTTTGTACCATACATTTAATTTTAAATGTAGGACTAATTTGGCTTATGGGCCATTTTACATTGGGTGTGGCTTGCTTGCCACATATTTTATTTGTGGACTATGTGTCACTTTCACTCACTGTGTAATGTACTTAGTACATCATAGAGTACCTGATGGACATGCTCCAATACGTCCTGACACGATTCAACACAATATAGCCCTTAGCGGTTGAAGTGCTAGCTAGCTGGTCTGTCACAGTAGACATGCACCAATTATAATAATAATGATGTGGGAGGGTAGCTTCTTCAAAGTTTTGTCATTTGTAATGGCATTTTGGAGATGATTTAGGCTCAGATTGGAAGGCTTGTTGTGTAATGTGTATAGATTTTGTGTCATAGAGGCCTGGTTACAGGTTCTGGGATTTCTTTGAGTATCTCAGTGTAGTATGCCATTGGAGTTTTGGGTTTCATTCAAGCTGGTATAGATCCTGTATATAGGGGCATGAGTGATCCTGGTTTCTTTTATTATAGAGAAATTACAATTCATCGACTTCTAGGTGCTAGTTTACGGGCATGACTTTTCTTTTTGGGGTGTAGGTAGTTGAATGGGGTACTACAGTCATCCTGTGGTATTGTGCTTTGATTTATCTCTTTCACTGTGTTGCAGTGAATAGATGTGATATTGGGTGTCCAGGTCATATTGGTATAGGTAAGGATGTGGATGTACTGCTTATTTGATTACATGGATTGCTTGAATGTTATTCCTCTGTGTGCCTTATTCATTGTACTCCAATTTGAGAGGACATCAGGTACTGTTGGAGCCAGCATTTGAGTCTTGTCATGTAGAGTTGTAGATCTAGAGGTGCTGGGAGATTATGGTGATGTCATCTATATAAGTGATTTTAATGTTGGGATCACAAGGGAGGGTATATTTCAGGAAAATGCCAAAGAGGGTGGGAGAGAGTATGGATCGCTGCAGGCCTGCTTTGTATTTGTGATAGCTTGTTGTGGTGTATTATTTGGGTATATTGAGCTCTGAGGAAGTTAGTGATCCATTTTTTGTAATTGGTGTTAAGCGTTGTAAGTATTGTCAGTGAAAATGTGTGTCAGTATCTCTCAGGTTCTCTTCATTCAAACCTGGCAGTGTTCAGGAAGGGTGTCACGCCATGTGGCCTTCTCCAGAGACCTCGTAGAGAAGTTTCATTGAAAGTGGTTCTTAAATGGTCGAACAGGATAGGATGCAATGGGGGGGGGGGGCATTTGGGTAGGTGGGGTTGGGTTCAGCAATCTAAGGGATTGAATTTCTTTTGCATTTCCTGCTCGTATAAGAGTTAATTGAAGCTTTCTTGTATGATGTGGGTCATGTTGGTGAGTACTTATATTATTTTTCAGAGCTCTTGTTAGTTTACTGGATAAGCCATTGGATTTCTATGCCCAAGTACCAAGCTCACTCACAACCAGTGCACAAAAAAATTGGGGGGGGGGGTCATAGAGAGCTAGTCACATTACGGGTGCACATGTGTGTGTGTGTGTGTGTGTAGGCATCTATGCTTATAATCAGAAACATAGCCATCTTCCAGCGCTTTACATTCACACATACAATATATTACTCTTCAGTCCCTGAACCTGCCAAAAGGTTTTTCATATCCATATCCCTGAATGGGTGTGTCTCCCTTGTGTCCTGAACAGTTCCCTGGTTACTGGTGATGGTAATGTTCTTTCTATCCCTCCCCCAACAATGATTCCCGGTTCTAGAGGTGCCCTCGGGTTTGCATCTATTGTCATTGAGAGGACCTTGTCTGCCATAGGAAAGGGAGGGGATTATAAAGGTATAAGTTGAGTGTAATTTGGGGGAAGATGTTGGGAGGTCTTTAAGCTGGATTTGATGAATGATTTTGGATGGGTTGTGGAGTGTAGGGAGATAGGGTGGGTGGTATGATGTCTGGGCCATCGTGCTTTGAATGGGCTGATTTAGACATTTGGAGTAGGGTGAGTGTCTGCCTTAATGCCTTTTTGACCTCATACAGGACTGCATTGTCTCCCAGACTGTTTGGCACATTCTTGTTGAATGTCCCAGCCTGGGTGATTTTTGTGCATGTTACCTGTGATATTGTGTTGGCGGGGTTGCTACTGGTTGTCCCTCATACTTCGGACGAGTTTGTGCTTAAAGATTTGTAGTCTATTTGACTTTGGTGCTGGTGGCGTGATCCTGTGCCAGGGGGGAGGCAGGCCTGCCTTCCACTGTTGAGTGTGTTTCCTGCTTGCTTTTTGTTTCTTGTTTTGTTTTTGTCTGGGGTGGGTTATGGTGTTTTGTTTTTTTGTTTTTTTTTTGCATCTTTGTCTCAATCTGGCCTAGCATTAGGCTATGGATGATTACAGTGGCTAGTAGACAATCGCCAGATTGGTGCTGGGAAAAAAGGGCCTCTTTGGCCAAGGAGGTATCACTTGAACATCCCACCTAGAAAGATTTTTTCAGGTTTGGGGGGGATATGTATAATAGCCTAAACTTAGCAGTTAACTTGACTTCTCTCTGTGTTTCCAGCTATGCTGAGTGAGACGCACTTGCTTCCATCCGCAGTTTCCCTCTCATAAAAAAACAAAACATGTTTAAAATTGGCTCTGTTTGCATATGAGTTAATGGCTGTAGGAATTGTGTTCTCCATTGCCTTTCTTTTAAGGTATCTATTGCCTATATTAAGAATCAGTACACCTATCCAATAATCATTCATGCTAATATAGCTTTGTCACCTAATGTGGCTCTCAAACACTTTAGAATATGCACAGCAAAAGCACTACACCTAACCAAAGAAACCCAATAAATTTCATTTCTTGAAAATGAAAGTAATACCCTTAAATTAGCACCTTGAGTTGCACAGTTGTTTCTGAACACAGCTCAAAACAACACATCCTTGAAACATCTCATAGGCTTATTGGTATACTACACAGAAGCACTGCATGAGATGCCATAGCCCTTAAATCAAGCCAAAGATTCACACTTACAACAAGCTGCCAAATCTCTGAGTCTAAACCCTCCCACACAACATGGTTTGCTTTGGCAATGCTCTGATGCTGTCATTGTCCAAACTAAACATCTACAAATATTATATCAGCTTCCTCAACCAAACATACTTGTGCCACCTGTGACCATACAGGTGCCTGCAGATGTGGGGTGCTGGATATCTGGGAGAACCTTGTTGTGTCAGTGAAATTCTTCTAAGTCATTGGTCCAGGGCATGTTAGGTCAAGGCAACATCATCACTATCTCAGTTTCTCACCTTACAAAATAACTTCCTGTCCCCATCTAGATACTCATCCACTGGGGCGGGGGTAGAGGGGCAAGCCAGTCCCAAGCCCAGATAAATAGGGAGGGTTGGAGTCAGGAAGGGCATCCATCCATAAGGTTTCTGCTAAAACCTTAATGGATGAGTCTTTTACCGAAACTACTCATCAAAAACAGCGACCTCGGGTAGGAAAAAGCCGAGAAGAAGATTAGTTACTCTTGTATACATGGTCTTTTGCACTATGAAGCATTAACAACTGGGTCTCTTGCTTCCTCTCCACTGCTCCTTTTCAGATTATTCTATCATTCTGCTTTATACTTGTCCCATTTTCAGCACTCCCATAACATACTGCTATATTCCTTATGACCATTAAACCCACATATTTCCACTCAGATTGTCTGTAGTAAGATACATCTCAGAGCCATCTCGCTTGTTTATTATTGTGGAATATGAACCATTAGGGGGTTGATTCCTTAGTAATAAAAGTATTTGTATAATGACTAAAAGCAAAGGGGAAGAACAACATTTTGTGGTTCCCAACCCTTGATCCTAGGTTACTGCTTTGCCACTTGATTACTGTAACAATGCTAGGCCCTAAATACAATCTCTTCTCATGCCCTTTAGTTTTAATGGTAGCAAAATAATTGTCAGCAAGAATGGATAGTGTGCCTATTTTAATATTATTTTTGTTTATGCAGGCATTCATTGGCAATCGGGATGGCAACCACAAAAAGGAGAATGTGTTCAGCACACCCATAATCGCCCGCTATCTACGGATTCTACCGTTGCGCTGGGGGGAAAGGATATCCATGCGAGTTGAGGTCTATGGGTGCATATATGGTACTGTATTCATTCTCATTAGTTTATTTTTTAAGCATATGGCTATTCAGCACAGTAATCATGATTCTTTATCTATGGTGTCTTTGCATATATTTTATCATGTCAATCAAGTTGGTGTCTATTTCCAATTTAGGGAAATATGCAACACCCCTGATTTGTCTTGGGTGAGCGGTTATTAGTTTTGAGGTCTCATAATTTCCATAGGTTAGTCTTGAATATACAAGTGTGTGTGGGTAGTTTTTTTTGTGTGTGTGGATCTGTCATTTCCCCCCTGGAATAGAGATGATGTAGTAGCAGGATAAGGGTCGTGCCTTCCTGTCCTGTGTACCTGGCAGTCTCAAACTAGATTGAAACCATCTATGCTTAATTCCTTATAGACATTCCCTTTTAAACCCCTTTTTTTGTCACTTTCTTCCAGCCTCTTCTCACCTATTTTCTTGCCCAGCTAATTTTGAAGGCTGGTCGCTGACCAGCTGTAGTCCATTCATCCCTGTTTAGGGCTGGTAGGGGGTGCCGATTCACCCCTCCCTCTTGGACTCAGGTGGGTGTGTTCTTCCTACTGCCTCCCCTCTTTTTGGCTACCCAGGGGAAAGGGGGGTGTTATATAGACTGCTACATCTGGTAGTTGGATGAGTGACATGCCCTCATGACCCTAGTGGCCGAGAGGGATTAGTGTTCTCTCTTGGGTCATTCTTTGCCGCAGTCTTATATCTCCCACTCTTGGTGTCATTCTTCTTACTACTACTGGATGAAAAAACATGCAAGTTTCTGAGGCTTCACAGGCGTTGATGTGAGAAGTGAAGACCCCCTCCCCCATGACTTGTAAAGAGACTATATATGGGAGTTGGTGTCAGTGTGAAAAGGGTGGGCTGACTATGTGAATGAGTGTAAGAGAGAGGAGGGGGGGGGGGTATTCTGTATGAGAGGGTGTGCTATGGGTCCTAGGGTGAACCCTGACTAGAAGAGATGCTAGGATACATAGCACCCTATCTCTATTAAGGCCTGGACAAATTGATGGGTAGCTTTGAGCAATAGGGTATAGAGGTGGTGCGAGGGCCAGGGTGTTCTTTATGGCATTAAAACTTTGATTTGTACAAACTACTTTTGTGTGTGGTCAGGAAGAATATACATACCGTCCTCTGGCACTTATATTTGTTTGTGCTCTATGTGATGGCGTAATGTGTGTGTCTGTCACAGGCCTAGTCATGGCTGTTAATGTGTCACTATGTGAACCGGGTGTGTGTGTGGAATGTGGGGGATTTATGTGATGATGGGGTGTGGTAGTGTTTACAACAGGGAGTGTGCTGATAGGTGCTCACTTTATGTGGAACAGACCTAAAAGAGACTGAAGAGTTTGTTTGGGATGGAATGCAATCCAGCGTGAATCATGATAAAGAGGGTGAGTAAAATGATCCAATGGTTGAGTACGAATCTGATGACTTGAGAATCATGTTGGTGATGTTGAGATTGCGAAAGTGAAATTCCATTAATTACTTTCTTGTCATGGCATGATGTCATTTCCTGAGGTTGTCTGATTAGGTTCTATTGGAAGTAGTTCTGAGATGGGGAGTCTATTCAGGTTAATAGTGATTGTGTTGGGGTGGGGTTGTAATGTAGTTTTAGATTCATGTGCCGAGTTTTGCAAAAGTTTTGTTGCACATTTTTGTTTTTCTTTCAAGAGGTTTAAATGTGTGATAAAAAAGCTCTGTCAAACAAACTTAATGTTCTACTCTTCCAGCTTGTGTCATTAAAACTTCTTTTAAAATCGTGTGCAGGTATCTCAAGATGGAAGTGAAAAGAGTATTATCTCCTGCTTGTGGGCCCCCAGTCCGACATCTTGGAAAAGCTCAACAATGGGTCAGATCTAAAAGATTGATCTAATTTATGCAGACCTCCAGTTCTCAACCCTTTGGCTGTGAGAAAGTCCTTTGAAAGTGCTCCAAAGTTCAAAATAACTGTGCTCGTGAAGAAAATCTTGGTGACTGCAGTGTCCAGGGCTGCCCAGCAGGAGGGTAGCAAGAGCTTGAGGTGCAGGGAAAGACCTCTGCTCACCGACTGTATGCGAGAACAACGTCGGGAGTGCCGTCGTTCGTCACATTCTCAACAACTTGGAGAGTTGAAGTCATGGCAATTGAATTCTCATTTTTTCTGATGAAAAAACCTTCACGGTCAATCCAGTCATCAACAAGCAGAACGGCCACGTGGGGAACTTTGGCCAGGACATCTCTGAGGTCCGCTAAGTGTCATGACCAAGCACCCGGCATCTGTGATTATACTCAGCATCATGGCTTTGAATAGTGAGAAGATGCCACTGGTGTGGTTCTTGGCCAGTTATAAGCTCATTGCAGCTGATTACAGGGACATCTTGGCCATGAAAGTCCTGCCCAGGGTGAGATAAATCATGAAGAAGGTTGATTACGTCTTTCAGCAGGACAGTGCTTTGGCCCACACAGCCAAGACCATGCAAGAGTGGTTGGGTCAAATATGTACTTTTGGTCAAAGGACTTTTGGCCACTGCACTCACCCAACCTCAATCCTTTCAACTACAGTGTTTGGGTGCATATCAAGGGTAAGGCCTGTAAGGTCTGCCACAGTAATGTCAATGAGTTGGTCTTCAATCAACTGCGTGTGGGCCAGGTCTGACCTGGACTTCATGCTCACCGCTGAGGGCAGCCACATTGATTAATATTACAATTTAAACTCATATGTCAAAACAATAAAAACCTATCTCACTGCATCAAAACTATCATTGTGTTCTTTGTTGAGAACATTTTAATGAGTGGAACAGGACCCTTGCAATAAGGGTAGGAAGTGGTGGTCTCCTAATTGCAGCAGGGCTATTGAATTGCTGGTTTGGTAATCTAGGAGGGCATTTTGTGGCTGGTTTTGAAGTGCTATGGGAGTAAAGTGGGTGGGTTTATAGGAAGGTTAGCTAATAATTGGTGCAGTGGTTGTGGTTTGTGGGTAGGAGTGGAGACAGTCTGAAGAGGGGGTAGGTGTTTGGAGGATCGCAGTTTGCTGAAGAATTGGGTGTCTTATTATTTTCAGGTAGTCTTCTATGGGGATAATTTTTGTTTCAGTGTGGAGAGAGTTGTGTATTGAGTTGTTTTTCGTGCAGCTGGCAGCTATACAGTAGGCAGTGTTTTAGACTTTTTGTATCTTGTTTAGGTGTGTGTTAGATATAACTGATAAAATCGTGTGGTTTTAATGTATGGTGGATGTAAATGGGAATTGTATCCATTGATGGTTGTGGGAGATAAGCGTGAGGTTATCTAGGATGTATTGTGAATGGTACAGGTTTGATGGTGAAATGTAGCAGGAAGCACCAATAGGGTATGCTGATGCCAATGTTAGTTTATGGGAAGAAGAAGGGCAGATCTTGAGTGAGAAGGTTGCTTTCTGTATAGATAGATAGTGATGGAGAACTGGTTAAGAAGCACTAGCCATCCTTTGCTCATGGATGGCCCCCGCAATTGTATATAGATTCAAAGAGATTTTAGTGTATGATCAGGCCATGGGGGGAGTGGTCTTGCCTTCAAGGGCTAATTTTGTTTTGTCTTTTGTTCCCTTTTCCTTTTTTGCCTTAGTTGTTTCTTTTGTAGTTTTTCTTTTTTACTAATAATTTAGCCTAATAATTGGCATGGCTGGGGTCCCCTGAAATGGTGATGAAATTTGTATAAAAATCAGACTGGCAATTCAGGCTGAAGCCTTAGACAACAGAGTACAGGTCTTGTTGGGTTGGGGTGTAAGGGTAGTATTGTGTTTTAGACGAACCAGCGATGGAGTGTGTTGGGAGGATACCATGATGGACCCCATTGTGAAGTGTTTTCATTTTAGATTTGTCACTGTGTTGGAGGCCTTGGCTGTGATCATTAGAGTAGAAGTTTTCCAACCATTGTCATCAGCGTCGAGTATTTTTAGTATAATGATGTGGGACAAAGTTGAAGGCTTTGCTGATGTCTAATGCATTACTCCATGCCCACCCTGTTTTTTTAAACAGTTGAAGAAGGAAGAACTCGGTTGATATTTATATTCATTCATGACTTTTATGCATCCATCCTTAATATCAGGTTTCAAATCTTTTCACTTTGCCCCTCTATAAAGCATTAAATTCTTAATCATTTCCCCTCCCTTGTGTTAATTGAGGTCATAAAACTAGCGGTTGGACGACTTATTCTCTGAGGGAAGGATTTCATGATTATGGAAATGTGATTAACTGGTTTTATATTTCATGGGTTTTTTTTTCATAGAACATAGAGTAATCCTATCTCAACTCGGGTCAGGCTACTCCGCACTCTACTCCAACAATGCAAATGTAGAATAGACCTTACCTCTACACCACCATGCACCAGGGGCAACCTAAGCCCCCACACCATTGAACACATACTCATAGACTGCCCAAACTTCACACAAGCACGCACTACACGCAATATCTCTTTTCTTAGAGACCTGTGAACCCACCTACGGTTGCCTTCCTTGCCCCCCCTTCCCCACACACACCTTGCCGAACAGAGATAGGGGTGGTTGGGGCATCAAGTAAGTTTTTATAAAGCACCCGATTACACACTACCACATCTATGTAGTGGGATGAGATGTTTCCACAGTTTCCTTGGGGTCATGTATGATGGTAATGGTACTTTTTTTCTTCTCTCTCAATTGTTTCCTCCTTGCAGAGAGGGAGACGCTGAGTTTTGACGGCACGTCGATGATGCGGCTTGACTACCGGCGCGTCCCGATCGCGTCTTTCGAGGATAACATCCGATTCCGCTTCAAGACGGTGAAACCGAATGGGATTCTCCTCTACAGCCGGGGTTCCCAGGGCGACTACATTGCTCTTCAGCTCATCGAGAACAGAATGATCTTTAACTTGGACTTGGGTGAGCTCTTGCCATTCTATGTCAATTTTCACTGAACACAATTTACTGATCGCATATTTCCTTAAGTTCTTGCTATTCCCCATTTCTCATGGTCGAGTTCTTACCTCTGCTAGACTGGGTAGGACCCCTGAATGTTGAGGGCCCTATCAGCCACTGCCTGAATCTTTTCACTTCTATATTGCTACTTTTGCCCTATTGACCCAGGTTTGTTTCTGGAATCCTTGGACACTCCTAAAGTACATCTTGGATCAGTATTCAATAATCCTTGAACCACCCTTAAGTTCACTTTCCACCTGTCTTAGTCACTCCTGGAATAGGCATGCCCTAAACCACCTCCTGACCATCCTAGAGCCCTTTCAGATTGCTTATCAATGCCTCCACAGATTCTCATTGATCACTCCTTGGACCTGCCAGCTGCTTCCGACTCGCTTCTTTCGGGTCCACAAGGGGGCGGGGATGGTCTAGCAGGTGTAAGAGCCCCTGCTTTGCCTGAAACCTGAGATGCCTTCTTGGCCCAGTGGGTACACTAATTAGGGTATTAAGTTTTGTATGAGCGGTCATGCCACAGATGACTTCTGAAGAATTGCATGCTCTCCTACCTCGATGCCCTCAGGTGGCCCTACAGTTGTATCTTTGACATTTTCACCACTTTTTTTACATATCTCTTCTTGCAAACTTTTTTTTGTTGCTTAAAATGTACTTTAAAAGATCCCTCACCCCCTTTTCGGGGCATACCTGTTTTCTTCAATCTCCCTTCACCCCACATTTTCTTTTCTGACTTTGTGTTCCATGTCTAAATTATTTGCACCAGATCTTAGTTGGTCTCATACCTCTCCCGGCCTCCTGTAACCAGACACCTTTTCCATTTTTCATCCCTGCTCCACGCCTTCTCTCTGATAAAGCTGCTCTTTCAGATTCAACTCGCTTCCTGTCTTGTTTTACTGCCTTCTGTCCCTTCACACTAACCCTTCTCTGAACAGAATGCACTACTTGGTGTCACTTGGTGGTTATAATGTTCCATTAAAAAATCTTGTTTTTTATTCATTCCCATTCCATTTTCTTTGCTCTCCCATTTACCTAGTAGCCTTCTTTATCACGGCTATAAATTTTTGCTTCATTGTTTTTGTTTTTTTTACAAGATACAAATGGGCATCTTTGTGTGAAAAGTCATTAGTTCCTCCATTGTGCAGGATCTGGTCTGATGACGTCAATTTCGGTGGGTTCGTTGCTAGACGACAATTCGTGGCACGACGTCGAGATCGTTCGTAGCAATCGCAATGTTTCGCTCGTTGTAGATCGTGCCAGGGTTTATGATTTTGCTTCGGGCGACTTCAAGCGACTGGACCTTAATAAGCATGTGGGTATTGGACTGTTTATTGCGTCGGCTCCTGTCTTTGAGTGTTGACCATTGGTTAGAGTTGCCTCTAATTTATGGCCACGTTTTGTTCATTTGACAGATGTATGTGGGAGCTGTCCCAAATATGCAACCTGGGTTGAAGGCGAGGGTGAACTTCACTGGGTGTATGGAGAACCTTTTCATCAATGGAACATCTACCTTTAAGAAGCTGAAGGAAGGGGGTGGAGGTTCCTACTATGGCGAGCCAGAATATGAGAAGTTTAATGTGAAGTTTAGCTGTCCGGTGAGGAAAGTTTTAATTTTAACACACATCTGTTGGTGAGGACAAGTTTGATTTTTATGCAATGGGTGTGAGGATGTTTTAGGTTGGTACTGGCATGGGAAAGAAATGGATGAATAGACTTGTGAAGAAAGTGTGCAAAGTATTGGATGTTGCATGAAAAATAGATTATGTAGCAATTTCTGAGAGAATGGGTGGCTGACAGAAGCATGGAGTTAAAAAATGTACTAATGTACATGTAATGGTTTTGTGATTGTGCTTGCATGTAGCATTTTCCTGGCTGGTCACTGATGGAGAAAATAGTTCACATAATGCAATGAATCGCCAATGATGTTGAATGATGGATGTGGAATTGTGCCCCTTATAGGGGCATAAAGTAGGGGGGGGGGATTATGGAGGCCCCTTTCTGTGGCGCAGATTCACTTCGAACCCTACTCTATAAGGGGATGTAGTGTTGATGATTATTACATTGCTAAAACCTGGGGTCAAATTTGTGTCTCTTCCTTACATTTGTATGCTTTCAAATGCATTGCATATCTGAATTCCTCCCTCATTGATGGGACGTGGATTGTGCTGCAGTGTTTGTTGCATTGGTCTGATGGTCCTCTGCATCTTATGACTCGCTTCTCTTTCAGTTTGGTCCATCCTCCCATTTGACCGTCTCTTTCAACAAACGCGGCGCCTATCTCCAGTACCCTTCCCTCGAAGGAGATGTGTCCGTTAATATCTCCCTGGAATTCCGTTCATACGAGGAGGACGCCACGCTAGTTTATCATCGATTTTCTGGAGAAGGATACTTCAAGGTGAAAGCTTTTGTAGCTTATTACATAAATAAATAGCGCAAGAGTAGGATAGAGGAAGTAATAACTGTGAAGAGAAAATGTGGAACAAATTCAAGGGACTTATGATAGGTTGTATCCGATGAAGAATTTGGACGGAAGGGGAATGAGTCTGGAGATAGTGAGAGGGTGCTATGCACTGCAGCATCTCATTTACTTAGGCTCCATCCTTGGGCAGCAGGCCCCAAGCATCCCACCCCCATACAATCCCTTCTATGCACCCAAATCATCCACTTCCTCCTAGATCAGCCCTTTATCTCTCAAACACACATAAACGAGCCACCTTTTAACCCTTCTCGCACCCCGACACTCATTCTTGGGCCCATTCTTTCTACATGTCTATAACACTCACTGCGGGGGGCCCCCGTAAGGGGCGCGTCTATTTGCCATCCTGGCCGCCGTGCTGACGGGATTCAGCACCCTGTCCGACCCCAGCTTAGCCTCTTCTTCCTTCAAAACACTTGTTTCCTCCCCGGTTTCCTCGCTTTTCATACAACCTCTCCCACAACTTCTCTGGTCAGCCTCTAATTTCTCAGGGTAGATGCTGACCTTCTCAGCCAACCGTCCCGGATCGGAGTTGAGGGGGTAGGGGACAAAGTTCCCTAACCCCTGAGCTCCGGTCTGGGGTGGTGGGTTTTTAACAACCTGCTTCATCCCCACCCATACCTTCTTCACATTCCCTTTCCTTCTCACTTCACCATCTATTTCTTTTTACGCCGTGTCCAAGGTGGAGCCGCCATGCCGAGGGACTGCAAGGCCACCAGGCGGGAGGGGTGGTCTTGACTGGCGGCACCTGGCTCTGCCAGGCTTGTACGCACCCCTTGCAGGGTGGGCTACTGCGAGGGGTGATGAGCGTATGCATCCTGTGAAAAATTTAGGGTCACCCCATGCCCAATGATGAGAAAATTAAAAATCTACCCTCAGGCAACTCCACAGAAAAAATGGAGCCCCCCTCACCCTGTGCTTGCGCAGAGGACCCTCCAGAATTCTCTAACGGGAAAGGAGGCTTACTCCTCTCCTTCGCCTACGGGTATAGGGGACTCCCCCCTCACCCCCTTGTCTGGAGGTGCTTTCGGGCACCCTGTTTCCAGCCGCAGTCCCCCCTTTTCTTTGCAAGGGGACTGCTAAGAAAGCCAGCAGGCATCCCATAGCCGACCGCTCCCCATTGAAGCGGCTCGGTAGAGCAAACCCCCTTAAGGGGGGAGAGGGAAGCCAGGCCCCTTCGGTCGCTTCCCTCAAAAGACCTGCTGGCAAGAATATTGAACCTTGCCGAGGTCAAGGACTGTGCCTCCACAGACGTGACTTGTGACAACATTGCCAACGAGACTTGCGATGTCTGGGGGGGGGTATGGTCAACTGGAAGCATCCCTGAGATAGACATGGTCCTTGAGGCAACCCAGCCTCAGACGGTATGGCCTTCCATGGGAGCGAATCTGGGCTCGGCGCCAAGCACCGAACCCGAATCCGCCCCTATGCAAGGTCCTCAAACGGCCTAGGTTTCCAAGGCAGTACAAGGAGGGTAGTGATCTCCTCCGACCGGTGCCCCTGCGACTGCTAGGACCTTCTCCATTTCAGGGAAGGACCTGGCTTAGGCCGGTCCATCTGACCTGAGGGCTCCTGCCAGCGGAGGGGAGAAGCAGGTTCATTCCCCGCCCTCATCTCCTAAAAAGAAAAAAAATAGGAAAAAGACTAAGAAGACTCGGGGCTCCTCTCCATCCGCGGGGACGGATGGGTCTGCTGCCACTTCGGTAAGCGACCAAGCCAAGATTGGCGCATCCGGCCCCTCTGCCCCAGACTAAGACCAAAAGGGCGCAGTGCGGAGCCTTGATAACGTCGGGGCCCCTCATTCAGAGGTTACCTGATGTTTTCGAGCCCGCTGGCTTCAAACGCTTCCTCGTTATTCGCTCCACTAATGGCAGCATGTTGGCCAAGGGCAACATGATCCATCAGAGGAGAGCATTAGCTAGTGTAATTGGTAGAGGGCCGAAGGTGACCCGTTTCTTGAACGGGAGCCTTCTGGCGAATGCGGCGGATGCCCCCGAGGCGGCCAAGATAAGTGCTCTTTGGACACTTGATGGCACCCCGGTGAGTGTGACGCCGCACTCTACCATGAACTTTGTGAAATGAGTAGTTTATGCGAGGGAATTTGTTCACTACTCCATACAGGACATGACCTTAGAGTTGGCCGACCATGGGGGGGTCAAGGTCGAACGCGTGATGAGAAAACAGGGAGGGGCCTCGAAACCTACCCCTACACTCTTTGTCACGTTCGACTGTGACAAGCTCCCTGAGTCGGTGCGTGCCGGTTGGTACCGCTACCGCGTGAAGGCATTCGTGCCACTGCCGGAGCGGTGCTATTACTGTCACCGCTTCGGCCATACGAATCGCTCATGTAGACGTCGAAAGTCGGGGTCACCTGAAGTATGTGTAAATTGCGGAGAGCCGCACCCCGCTTCTTCGAAGCAATGTGGTGCATATCTCCTTGAGAAAGATATCCTGGCCGTTCAGGCCCAGGATCGACTCTCATTCCGCGAGGGTAAGGACTTGGTCCTGGCGCGCCCGGCTCTGCCTGGGACGTCTTATGCCTCAATGGTTAGAAAGGCACCCTCTGCTCCTGGCCCATCCAGGCCAACGAGCACGGTTGTTTCCGCGCCCATTCGGAGCCGCCCTGCTGGCTCTACTCAACCCGGGCGCTCCCCTGGTAAAGCTGGCGGCAAAATGGGTTCACACCCAGCCCCGGCTAAAACCAGGGCTCACCCCCCTCCTCCCCCAGCGTGAGCGTTTTCCGTAAGGCGAAACGGCCACGCGCCTCCACCGAGTCGTTAGACTCACAGGAGGCAACATCTCCTAAGTTGGTCGCCAGGCCATCTTCCGGGGTTCCTAAAGCTGTCCCCCCGAAAGGAGGACAGCAACAAAGGAACTTCGGTTACTTCGCCCACGCCTAGTGGTGGGCTGAGTGGCTCGGAGACGGTGGATCCTCGAAAAAGGGCCCCCCGCATCCAAAGCTCAACGCCCGCCTAAGGTTTCGAGGCGGAGGGAGGAAAAGACTCGCATGGCGAGCCCAACCTCCCCCAATAAGTCCTCGAAGGCGACAGCGCCTTCAGCGCTTTGTCCGGCCAACAGCGCCCGGGGTTCTGCCTCCTGGAAGCGTACGGCCATTCCGGTGAGGGTCTTCTGTTCGAAGAGGGCCCCCTCGTCTCCTCCGAGCTAGGCCTGGAGGGCATATTCCTTCAATTTAATTGCCGCGGACTCCGGGCCAACTGGGAGGAGCTGCGGAGGCAGTTCTCGTCCCGTTCCCCGTTAGCTATTTTTCTGCAGGAGACCATGCTAGGCGCGTGCCCCTTTTGCCCGCCCTCGCGGGGTATAAGGGTTTTGCGACCCCACCACCACGAGATGGCCGGGCTGGTGTATGCGCGGTTTATACCCGGCATGATGTCTCCGTTCTTCTTTTCACTTTAGATACCTCCTTTCAGGCAGTGGCTGTGCAGCTGCACCTGGATAGGAGGTATACTATCATTTCTGCGTACATTCCACCGTCAGCTGACTTCGACGCGTGGGACTTCCGCCGCGTCGTGGCACGGTTGCCGAGGCCCTATCTCTTGCTTGGAGATCTGAATGGCAGACATCCTCTCTGGGAAGATTACTCATTAAATTCTAGGGTCAATTCCTTGCCGATCTGATCGAAGAGCTTGAGATGGGTGTCCTAAACGTGGATGAGTTTACGCATCACTGTCCGAGAACCGCTTCATTTTCTTGCCTTGATCTATCTTTGTGCTCTTCCGATGCACAGCCTGATTTTGATTGGGGGGGTGGTCCATGACCTCCATGGTAATAATCACTTTACCATTCAAATATCATTTTCAGGGCAACTGCTGCCTGAGAGCCCACCTCGGTGGTGCTTGGCGCGGGAGCGGTGGCCTTCATTTCAGGAAATCACTGAATTCTCTATCTCAGTCGAGGAGTTTAGGTCGGTAGATGAGGCCGTTGAGTAGTTCTCCGGCAACCTCATCGCTGCAGGCCTGACTACCATTCCCAGAACGTCTGGCCGTTTTGCATGCCGACCACTCCCATGGTGTTCGGCTGAGTGTGAGACGGCCTTCAAACAGAAGCGTTATGCCTACATACGCTATTAGCGCCGCCCGAACGATTTCACTGTTGGTGAATTTCGTCGGGCCAGGGCTAGGTTCCGGTATATTTCGAAACACGCCCGGCGCTCTTCTTGGCGGGAATACGTGTCTTCACTTAACGGGAAGACCCCTTTAGCTGAGGTGTGGAAGCGACTCAAAAGGATTCGGGGCAAGTTCTCGCAGGACCCCCCTCCCGTTCTCCAGGAGAATGGGACCGCAATCTCCGACCCCGCGTCCGTGGCGGAATCCTTAGCGACCGCTTTTTCCGCATTCTTTAGCCGGGATGCTGTTCCGCCAGCATTCAATGCACGTCGTGATGTCGCGGAAGGCCGCCGGCTGGACTTTACCTCCAGAGGCGGATAACCCTTCAACGACAGGTTTACTGTAAGTGAGTTGCATTCCGCTCTTGCTTCGTGCGCGGACACCGCCCATGGTCCGGACGATGTCCCGTACGCCATGCTTCGACACCTGGGTGAGCGAGGCATGGCCTTTCTGTTAGATTTGTTCAACAGGATCTGGGTGGAGGGTCTCCTCCCATATTCCTGGCGAATCGCTACTGTGCTCGCTTTTCGCAAACCGGGGAGAGATCACTCTACTCCGGCCGGTTTCCGCCCAATCTCTCTAACCTCTTGCGGCTGCAAGTTGGAGACTCTCCACACGATGGGGGCGAGGGAACGCCTCCCAATGTTTATATCTGAATTTTTGCGAGATCGTCGATTCCGCGTACGGGTGGGGGGGAGCCCTCTCCGGCCCAATGGCGCAGGAAGAGGGCATTCCGCAGGGAAGTGTCCTCAGTGTCACACTCTTTGTCCTGAGCATCAACGGCATTACCTCGGTGCTGCCGGAAGATGTTCTCGCTACGCTCTACGTGGACGACCTTTCGATCTCTCTTGGCGCGGCCCAGATGCCAACTCTGGAGCGTCAACTCCAATAGGCATTGAACCGCGTCTCTCGCTATGCCGAAGCGCACAGGTTTCGGTTTTCCTTGGCCAAGACTAAGGTGGTGCACTTCTGCCGCCATCCACGGCTCCACCCAGACCCAGACTTGTTTCTTAATGGGGTACGCCTGGAAGTGGTCGAATCTCACCGTTTCTTTGGTCTTGTATTTGACCGACGCCTCACCTGGGAGGCTCATATTCGCAGCCTTAGGGTCTCTTGTACCCGCGCCATGGATATTCTCCGTTCCGTGACGTTCAGCGCTTGGGGCGTTGATAGGGCTACTGCCTTACTTTTTTATCGATCCTTTGTTCGTTCGAAGCTAGCCTACGGATGCGAGTTTTATTCATCCGCAGCCGAGCGTTTATTGCGGAAGGTGGACTCGATCCACCGCACCGGCCTTCGCCTTGCGACCGGTGCCTTCCGCACTTCCCCCATTGAGAGCCTACTAGTCGATGCTGGAAAAAAGGTCACTCGCTTTACGTCGCGTACAGTGCATCATTCGCCTGTACGCGAGAGCCCGGTGCCTCCCTCAGTCGCCAACAGCTCTCACTGCATTCGCAGCTGATTTCGACGGTGCCTATGCCGCCGAGAGACGCCAGTCATACCCTAAGCCCTTTAGGGCCAGGAAACTCCTTCGAGAGCTAGGTATAGCTCTCGGGCCTGTGTCGCCCCTGGTTCTGCCCAGGACGCCACCCTGGAGGGTACCACATTTGACTATTTGTCGCCACGCCTCTGCTCCCAAAGCTTGTTCAGCGCCGGGAGTATTGCGTTCGACCTTTTTGGAGCACACCTCGTGTCACGTTGGAACCGTGCCAGTGTATAGGATGGCTCCAAGTCCCAAGAGGGGGTCGGCTTCCACGCCGTATCCCCTCTGTTTGAAGTCAGCGAGGATCTGCCAGGCGTTGCGTCTGTCTTCACGGCCGAGCTAGTAGCAATACATCACTCGGTACGAGAGATTACGCGACGAGCTCGGTTCGGAGCCCGGATTGTGATCTATAGCGACTCACAAAGCGCCCTGAGTGCTCTCGGGGCATTGGAATCTCCGCATCCCCTGGTTCGCGATATCCCTGGCGAGCCGGGCGGATGTCGAGATTATCTTCTGCTGGGTTCCTGGACATGTAGGAATTGGGGGGAATGAGGGCGCCAAAGAGTCCGCGAGGACTCTGCAACCGGACCAGCGTTTCGCTCTTCCTCACACCAACTACATGGCAGGAATACGGGCAGCTCTTCGGGCTGCTTGGCAAAGAAGATGGGAGAAGGTCGAAGGGAACTTAAAAGTTGCGTGCCATTGCGCCGCGACTGTTTCCATGGACCTACCCCCCCAATGCTCCGAATTGGGCACACTCGCGGGACGCACCGTCATTTGATGGAACGCTCGCCAGCGGCCTAATGTGAAGACTGCGTTGTCCCCCAGACTGTTCGGCACATTCTTGTTGAATGTCCCTCTCTGGGTGATCTTCGCGCACGTTACCTGTCCCGGTACCGGGATGGGCGGGGTCGCTACCGCCTGTACCTTATACTCTGGACGAGTGCTTGCACATTGACTGGTGGACTTGTAGACTTTTTGGGGGAGGCCGGCCTCTTCCCTTTAGTTAACCAGTTTTTTTGTTTTGTTTGTTTTTATTTTTGTTTTTCGCCTTTATAGGTTGCACGTTCTTGCGCTGGGTGGACCTTTCCCCGACGCAGGAGCTTGCTTCCTGCTCGTTGCCTTTTTCCTTTTTTTAAAAAAATCTTTAGTGTTGGGTTTGTTTGTTTTTTGTTTTTTAATCTGATCTTAAAGTTGCCTAGTACCATACCGGTTTTTAATACAGCGACTATTGCCCAAGTAGGCAGTCGCCAGATGAGCTCTTAAAAAACAACAAAAAAAACTGCGGGGGGGAGGGGTACCCTGTGTAAACTGCCACACCTGGTACCCCAAGGAGCGGGCACGTCCTTCCCACCCCGAGTGGCAATAGGGAAGTATAGGACCATCCAATGAATGAGGGTGCCCCACCCACCAAAGGTTTTGTGGCAGGAGGAATGTTTGTACGATGGGGAGTGCGCCTTCAGCGCACTCTACCCCCCCCCCCCCCATCCCCCTCCGTGTTGTCTCCAGGATGGCTACGGCCATTGCCGCGAAGGTCTTTACCACGAGGGCGCCGCCCGCACACCACCTTTGAGTTAGACTTGAAGAGCATTTTCCTTCAATGGAATTGGGGCGGAGACTCTGGGCCAACCGAGACGAACTGCGGAGGCTCGTCTCTTCCCAATCCAGGAGTGGGTCCCCATTGTCCATTCTCCCAGGGTATAAGGGTTTGCAACCCAGCCACCGCAGGGTTGGAGCCTGTCGGATGCGCAATTTATGGGGTTGTTTATAGCTCACCCCCTCCCAACTGTTTGAAGTCAGCGGGGCTCTACCGGGCGGTGCGTCTGTCTTCACGGCTGAGTTGGTAGCAATACACCACTCGGTACGGGAAATTACGCGACGTGCCCGGTTCGGAGACCGGATCGTGATTTATAACGACTCACAGAGCTCCCTGAGTGCTCTCGGGGCATTGGAATCTCCGCATCCCCTGGTTCGCGATATCCATGATGCCACGGTTTTAGTGAGCCGGGTGGATGCAGAGATTATCTTCTGCTGGGTTCCTGGAAATGTAGGAATTGCGGGGAATGAGCGCGCAGATGAGGGCGCCAAAGAGTCCACGAGGACCGTGCGACCGGACCAGTGTTTCGCTCTTCCACACACAGACTACATGGCAGGAATACGGGCAGCTCTTCAGACTGCTTGGCAAAGAAGATGGGAGACGGTCCAGGGGAACTTAAAGTTGCGTGCCATTGCGCCGCGACTGTTCCCATGGACCTATCCCCCAATCTCGCGACGACTTCAGGTCGCTTTCTGTCTTCTCAGAATCGGACATACTCGTGTGACGCATCGCTATCTGATGGAGCGCTCGCCTGCGCCCTATTTTGACGACTGCGTCGTCCTCCAGACTGTTCGGCACATTCTTGTCGAATGTTCCAGTCTGGGTGATCTTCGCGCACGTTACCTGTCCCGGTACCGGGATGGGCAGGGTCTCTACTGCCTGTCCTTTGTACTCGGGACGAGTGCTTGCACATTGACTGGTAGACTCGTAGACTTTTGGGGGGAGGCCGGCCTTCTCCCTTTTATTTAACTAGTTTTTTTTGTTTTCTTTATAGGTTACACGTTCCTGCGCCGGAGGGACCTACCTACCCCCGATGCAGGAGCTTGCTTCCTGCTCATTGCCTTTTCCTTTTTTTTTATTTTTAGTGTTGGGGGTAGGGTTGTTTGTTTTTGGAATCTTATTTTAAAGTAGCCTAGTACTAGGCAGTTTTTAATACGGCGACTAATGCCCAAGTAGGCAGTCGCCAGATGAACTCTTAAAATTACCCCACCCCCTCCTACACTCTACTCTTGCGACTGCTTGGGAGATTAAGAGATAATGCATTGAACGTACAGCCTGCGATGTAGGTCCCGCCAACGTTACCACAATTAAGTGGGCTGCGCTTTCTGTGAGGCTGTCGTAAGGGCGGAGAATTTTATTTTATAGCATTCCCCCCCCCCTTCCTGCTACCGGTCCATGCACCAGCTACCAAATGGAAGTTCTATTGCAACTTCACCACATGAAATACAAGGTGGCTAAGAGTTTAAAAAACGTCTTTCCTGCTGGTCGGCGGCGCGATTTACACTACACATTGTCTCTATTATCTTTCTCTCTTTAGATACCTCATTCAGGTAGCGTAACTACAGCTAGATAGGAGGTATACTACTCTTTGTGTATATTCCACTGTCAATTGACCTTGCTGGCACACTTCCATTGGTGCCGCCTTTCCTCCTCAGAAACTAAACCATCAATCTCGGAGGCCAGGTCCTTGCCCACCTGATGGAAGAGCTGGAGATTGGTATCAGAAATGTCTGAGAATCTACTCTTTTTATTTCGATCCTATCCCTGCGCTCTTCCCTGACGCACAGCCTGATTTTGGGTGGGAGGTGGTCACTTTCCCATCCCAATCTTTTTCTGGACCGCGGCCACCTGACAAACCACCTCAGAAGCGAACGATTTCTCTCTCTCAGTCAAAGAGTTTAGGCGGTTGATGAAGGGGCTAAATTTTTCTTCGGGACTCTCGTCGCCGCGCCCTTGACCTCCATTTCTAGATCGTCTGGTCGGCGGCCGAGTGCCAGAAAGTACTCAGAGAGAAATAATAATGTGCCTATTGGGCTACTTGCGCCACCCGAACCATTTCGCCATGCTTGAATTTTGTCAAACCAGGGCTAGGTTCTGGTATGTCTCTTAACATGCCCGTCGCTCTTCTTGGTGGGCATGCGTGTATTCAATTAATAGGGAAACCTCTCTTACAGACTTGTGGAAGCGCGTCGAAGTTTCCCCCCCCCTATCCTCCAGGACCACAGTCTCAGATCCTGCATCCATGGCATTGCCTTTCCTGACTACATTCTCTAGCCAGGCTGCTCCGCCAAGAATATTAAGTCTGTCGCGGGCTCGCTGAATGCTTTGACTGGACTTTACATCCAGAGGAGGGAAACTATCCAACAGCCCTCTGAGCTGCGTTCCACTCTCGCCTTGTCTTCAGACACTGCCTATTGGCCCGGATGATAGCCCCTACACGTTTTTGTTAACCGCATTCAACAGGATGGCGATCATGCTTTCTCTATATTTGCTCCTAGAATGTGGAATGATCTGCCTGCTCTCATACCCTCTCTTTGACTTAAAGACACTATGTGTAGATCTATGGCCTTGAGAAATGCCATGCAAAGCCCTATTTTGAAGGTTGTAGGAAAGCAGTGAAAATTTGTTAATTTGAACATGATACTTGTGCAAATGCTAAATAGGGAGGGATGACTGGAAAAGGTGTGGACAAGTTTGTGTGTGTGTGTTCTGACTTGGTACGGGCCTGTAAGAAGAATGGATTGGTATCACCTTGCGAAGAGAGTGTCAGGGTGTGCGATGGAGTGGAAGACCTTGTAAATGGGGGTTGGCTGAATTTGTTTTTGAGAAAAGGTCTACATAAGAGCAAGGGAGTGATAATTGCGTATGATTAGCATGGTAGGTGTAGATGAGATGCTACATCACACAGCACTCCATCGCTATGAACTGTTTATTTGGCAGGGGTAGGTGGGATGCATGATGTGTGGTTAAATTCGGCTTTATTATAGCTTGAAAAAGAAATGAATTGCATTTTCGGCGCTATTTTTCTTGGTAGTTCACCACCAGCTGAACACTAACCAAGTTTTCTATTGCTGCAGCTTTTCCTCGAAGATGGAAAGGTCAAGGCCGAGGTGGATGCCCATGACACACCTGGAAAAATCATTCTTGATACATTTGACGTGGCTTTCAATGATGGCCGATGGCATCGCGTCGCTTTCGCCATTCGCAAGAACAAAATGGAGCTGGTCGTGGATGACATCCCCATGAAGACGTCCAGAATCATCTCTATTAACGCCGGCAGATTCTTTAATATCGGAGGTGAGTGGGTGGGATGGGGGGGGGCTCGTGCCTTCTCTTCACTGACTGAGACTAGAGCGTAATGCCTCCTGGTTGTTCTCCATAGCAGAACGAGTTTAAGAACAGTTGCCCAAGGTCCCCCTTTTTGGTTGATCGAGTTATGTAGTCTCCATTAAAAAAAATATGAAGTGAAAACAAACTTAGGGCATCGCCACAAAGCTTGTAAGAAGAGATCTGTAAAGTTGCGAGGGATATATATAGGTGCAGAGCTTCCAGAGCGTATCAGGGTTGTGAGGGCATGTAACATAGAGTATTGTGGCTGGGAGGGTACGCAATTCATATGACAGATATAACGTGTACCTTTCCTATATTTTCACTTTAATTTGAATTTATCCTTCGTTAGGTCTGGGTAATAATGACCCCAACATACCGAGTTTCCTTGGCTGCATGAGGTACATATCCACATCAGGATTCCCCCGAAGACCGAAGGATGGGGTAAGCGATTCGTTGGAACTGCAAGTAATTGGGTTTGGAAGCATGTTGTTTTTTTTTTACCATTACCACATCACTATGAAGGGTCATTCGATGTGGCGTTGATGCTCGCAGACCTCTTTGGGGGAAAGGGGTAGGTGAAGATTGTAGCTCTATCCTCCTTTATTCTGTGGGCTACTAACAGGTTTTGCAAAAGTTTTGTTACACTCGTTTTTTATCTTTCGAGCCGTTTACGTGTGTGATAGAAAAAGTTCTTTCACACAAACTTTAAGTTCTATTTTTCTAGCAGATGCCATTAAAACTTCTTTTCCATTGTGTGCAGTTGTGTCGAGATGGAAGTGAAAAGAATTGAGATCTCTGCTCTCCTGCGCGTGGGCCACAACATGTCCGACCTCTGAGCGGCTCAACGTCAGTCAGATGACTGTCCATGAAGTTACAAAGAGGCTCAAGAATGGGGAAGAACCCAAAGATCGACCTCATTCAGGCAGACCTCAAGTTTTGTCAACCGTTTGGCTGTGAGAAAGGCCTTCAAAATTGATCCAAGGCTCAAAATGACCGCGTGTGAAGAACATCTCGGTGGCCACGGTGTCCAGGGGTTGGCGATAGCTTGAAGTGCGTGGAAAGGCCTTTACTCACCGACCGTATGCGAGAACAACGTCGGGAAGCGCTGTCGTCGTCTTCTCAACGACTTTGAGTCATGGCAATTGAATTCTTATTGTTCAGATGAATAAACCTTGGGTAGTCATAAACAAGCAGGACGATTGCGTGGTAAGCTTCGGTCAGGACGTCTCCGAGGTCCGCGACGTCGCCATGACCAAGCACCCAGCCTCAGTGATGATGCTCTGCGTCGTGGCTTCGAATAGCAATAAGATGCCGCCAGTGTGGTTCGCGTCTTTCAGTAGGACGGAGCCCTGGCTCACAGAGCCAAGACAGTGCAAGAGTGGTTGTGGTCGAACATGAACTTTTAGTTGAGGGATTTTGGTCGCCGCACTCGCCCAACCTCAAATCCTTTGACTACAGCGCATGTCAAAGGCAAGGCCTGCAAAGTAGATGAGCTCATGTCCTGTCAACCACGTGTGGACCAGCATGAGGAAGGACTTTGTGTGCACACCGCCGAGGGCGGCCACATTGATTAATATTACAATTTTAAACACATCCCAAAACAATGAAAACGTGTCTAACTCAATCAAAATTATCTTTGTGTCCTTTGTTGAGAGGGTCGTAATGAGTATAACAGGACTTTGCAATACCTGGTACCTAGCAAATTTAAGCTGGATGGCGTCCCGATTCAATGCTTAAGCAAATGGGGGCTCGAATCAAACTTCAATATTCAGGTCATGTCAAAAAGCGCTAATCAATGGTGATTCCCGCTCAAGATACGACCTCTTTTGTCTCAGTTACTCTGTCCATTATTCATATATCTCAGAACAACAAAAGAGACCTTACTCCAAGGACTTTGTGTTGTGGTCACCGAAGGATCGGAAGAGGGCGGACTTACTTGAGAGAGTGCGTAAGGAAAAGAGGATTGACCCAGGAACAAAATTGTGTAGCTAGGTGTGCATAAAGGAGGATATGGGGTATGTGTGCTTTGAAGTTGTTGTTTTTTGTTAGTGGTAGGTGTTTTAGCACTGATCTTCACTCATTAAGATGCTTTTCATTTCCCATTTTCGGGACATACTGATTAACGTGGGATTCGAACTATGGGTAGCTAGAGCGTATGGTAGAGGCTGAGAAGGCGATCCCAATGCAACTCTATCCGATGATTAATCATACCCGATGTAGCTTAACTTCGCTAAATTGGAAGCGGTGTTTCCACTTGGGTAAGCCCCAATTGTGTGGTTGAAGTGTGTCTGGGCATGAACCTAGGTGCTATGGCACACAGCGAGGGTCATTGGGCCGGAAAGGTTGGGTAGCATTGTGATTAATAGAACATATATGGGATGAGGTAGGTGCTTCACTCATTAAGATGCTTTTCATTTCCCATTTTCGGGACATACTGATTAACGTGGGATTCGAACTATGGGTAGCTAGAGCGTATGGTAGAGGCTGAGAAGGCGATCCCAATGCAACTCTATCCGATGATTAATCATACCCGATGTAGCTTAACTTCGCTAAATTGGAAGCGGTGTTTCCACTTGGGTAAGCCCCAATTGTGTGGTTGAAGTGTGTCTGGGCATGAACCTAGGTGCTATGGCACACAGCGAGGGTCATTGGGCCGGAAAGGTTGGGTAGCATTGTGATTAATAGAACATATATGGGATGAGGTAGGTGCTAACTTTTTTTATGTGTGGTGGTAATAATAATGATGATTTTGTTTTGTATCATTCATCTTAATTCTATTTTTCTTTCTCTCTTGCGTCGGAACTTTGCAGGAGATCTTTCCTGACAAGAGTGCCGTTGTCCTGGCTGCGTGCCAACTTTTGGACCGCTGCAACCCAAATCCCTGCGAGCACGGTGGCAAATGTAAACAGAGTTCCGGAGATTTCACTTGCGAATGCACCGGCACTGGATACAGTGGTGCCGTTTGCCATACATGTGAGTAATATGTAAACCAGTACAAGAATTGAATCCATCGTCAGTATTGCGCCGATAACAAATTGAAATTCTGTATTGCTTCAGCGCTCAATCCTGTGTCTTGTCGCGCCTTCGGGAACAAGAATCGGGGAACTAAGAAGGCGGAAGTGTTCATCGATGTGGATGGATCTGGATACCTTCCTCCCTTCCGCGTCACCTGCGAGTTCTTCAGTGAGTTGTTTTAAAACATAGTCTGACACCTTACGAGACCAATAGGTGATTTTGGGGTATCCTACAGTTAGTAAGGGTGATAACAGCTCCTCTAGTAATTGTAGTGATTCCAGTACTTTGAACAGACTTGAGGAGGGAACTGGAGCATATTGGAAAATAGTGGAACACTTTGTGAAAAATTAGTGGCGATTAAGTAAGGCGTTAGTAATCTTGTCTTTATGATAAGCTGGGGTCAAGAAACCGAGGAATGGGAGGAGGATGAATGCCCCTCCCTCATCCTGGTACATTTGAAATCCACATAAACAATCTTCTGTCATGATCTTGTACTTTAGTTTGAGTGTTCCGTGTCGTCGATGCTGTTCACACTAGTGGGTAGAGAATGCATGTTAGAAAATAATACCCCTCCCCTCTCTCGCCGTCCTTGGCATCTTACTCATTGCTATTGACTCTCTTGAAGGTGACGACCGTGTGACGTCATCGATCGGACACAAGCACAACACCGTGACGACAGTGGTCGGGTTTGAGGAACGAGGCTCCTACATACAGGACATCATGTACGACGCCAATATTGAACAGATCGAGGTCTTCCTCAACCGATCCATCAAGTGCCGACAGCACATCTTCTTCGAGTGCAGCCGGACGAAGCTCTTTAATAGTCCTTACTTGGACCCGGATTCAGAATTCTTGGTATGTTTGCAAGGGGGGGGGGCGTCTCTAACCGCAAGAGGGGCTTTCTTAATTCTGTTTTGTCTTCTTTCTGCACCCCATCATTCTTTTCCATATCTATCCCTTTATGCACCTGCAAGAGGGTCGGGTGATGTGGAGGCTTGTGTTCCCTCCCAGCCCCAACACACGCAGGATGCACTCCGAGCCCCACTGCCTGTATGAGGATGTGTGGCTATCTCTTTCATACATTTTCACTTTCTTTACAGATCTCCCCCTTAGAAACTGTTCCGCCTGATATGCCCTCGTTGCTATTGCACTTTAAATTAATTCAAAGGGAACAAAGGATATCTGGGCCTAGTTGTTTCGTGCATATGTTTTCTGGGCCAGAGGCCAAGGAATATTTTGCTGGCATATACCTTGATTGACCATTCTGCATTGAATTTGGTCTAGGTCTGTTAGGAAGAAGTGTAAGTGCTTGATTAGGCGAGCTAAAGTGTTTTGTTAATGATATTTTGGGCTGCAGGTGGTGTTTGGTAAGGTTAAGTGCTGCATTCCCTGATACCAGGACTTAAAGTGTTTATTCAATCCTTTAAGATAAGCACCCTAAAGTACAGCGTAGCCCATGTTTTGAAATGTCTTCCCAATTTTACTGATTTTTCTCAATTGATTTTTTTTGTCTTCTAGAGATTTGCTAGAAATGTTGTGTGATGTAAGGGCAGATTTATCCCCCATCCAGTATTCCTTTATTCCTTTCGCACGGCTTTTACCTTTCTAGTAAGACAAAATTTCACAGGAAACGGAATCTTTTGTAGATTCCAGTCATAAAACCCCCTACTATTGTGGGCGGGTTGTTGGAGAAGCTCTGGATTGGTGTATATATACCCAGTGAGTGTCAGTGTCTCGTGTAATAGCCTGTGTTTTGGGTAAGGGCCTCTTCCACATCTTGGCTTTGACCTGAGGGTATTGGTGTTCATGCTGGGCTGTATGGTGACTTGTACCCCTTGATGCCAGTCCCCAGGTGGGCTCATTAGAAAAAAAAATCAAGCTGAGAGAATGTCTGGTTATGAGGTTTCTTTCGATTTGGCAGCCGAATTCGTGGTGGGTGTCGAGACAGAACCAAATGATGGATTACTGGGGCGGTTCATTACCCGGCTCGAGGAAGTGCGAGTGTGGACTCATGGGGACCTGTGTCTCAAGAGATTTGTGGTGTAACTGCGATGCAGGTAAGTGTTTCTGCTTAATTCCCCCAGTGGAAGGTTTAAGTTTGTATATTTGAGGTTCTGTGCTCTTTCCTACTGACCTACTCTTAGTGGTCTAGAGATCCAAGGCGTCCAAACCTTTTCTGAGTTTTCCATGGCTGCACAACTACTACACCCACAGACCACCTGCACTCTGAAACCAAACTTTTCAAGGTCAAGGATCGCTTTGACACGAGAGGAACACACAGTAGCTGAAGCCTCTTCAAACAACTCAGATCATCTATTACATTACATGGCAGAACACCAATCTCCACAAAGAAACATTAATATAACACCCAATATATATCATATTAGCGATAAGTTGTTAACTCTTCCATTTCTCATATCGAACCAGCTTCAAGAAACATCCACACCAACTTTGGTGTGGATGTTTCCAGGGGTCAGGTCCTTGCTGACCTAATCGACGACCTGGAGATGGGGTGTCCTAAATGTGGATGAGTTTACGCATCACTGTCCCATAACCGTTTCATTTACCTGTCTTGATCTATTCTTGTGCTCTCCCATGAATTTTTGTGGGAGGTAGTTGATGTCCTTCATGGTAGTGATCACTTTTCATTCAAATATCATTTTCTGGATCGCTGCCCCCTGAGAGACCTCCGCCCGGTGGTGCTTGGCGCGGGCGTGGTGGTCTGCATCTCAGAAAATGACCAATTTCACTGTCTGAGTCGAGGGATGAGCCGTTGAGTTCTCTGGTAACCGCTGACCGTTTTGCACACCGACCGCTTCCGTGGTGGTCAACCGAGTCTGAGACTGCCCTCAAGCAGAAGCGTTATGCCTACATGTGCTATAAGTACCGCCCGAACGATTTCACTCGGTGAATTTCGTCGAACTAGGGCTATGTTTTGATATGTTTCTAAGCAGGCCCCCTCTGCTCTTCCTGAGAGGCATACGTGTCTTCAATCAATGGGCAGAACCCTTTAGGAGACAAGGTTGGCAATTAAAAAACCTCAGCCTCCCCCCCAGGGTTTTATTAGTTTTGGGGGGAGGTTAAGTGAATTTTTTTTTAGAAAACTGGGTTTAAAAAAAAAAAAATTACACTTCTTTTTTTTTTCAAGAAATGAATGCTGCCTATCATTTTATTCAAAATGCATATATCAAATTAAGGTTATTTCTCTGATACTAACTCATGGGTACCCACAATTCTCAATCAGTGATCTGTTCTTACTAAAATATAATTATTAAACTAATTAATTATTATTATAAAAATAGAGATAGCTATTCTTTTTCTAAGTTATTCTAATGCTTGTAGCATTTGTTTATGGAAAAACCCAGAATAAAACCCGAGCTTTTGGGGTCTTATTCCAAATTTTGAGTTTTTTTGCCAACCCTGTTAGCAGAGGTATGGAAGAGAGTCAAAATGATTCGGGGCCAGTTCTCCAGGAGAATGGGACCGCAATTTCGCACCCTGCGTCCGTGTCGATTTAATGTTCGTCCTGATGTCGGTGAAGGCCACCGACTGGACTTTACATCGAGTGAGTTGCGTTCCGCTCTGGCTTCATCCCCCGACACCGCCCCTGGTCCGGACGATGTTCCTTATGCCATGCTTCAACACAGGTGAGCGAGGCATTTCCTTTTTGTTAGATTTATTCAACAGGATCTGGACCGAGCGTATCCTCACAAACTCTTGGCTAATTTCTACTGTGCTCGCTTTTCCCAACCTGGGAGGTATCACTAGCCTGGATGGTTTCTGTCAAATTTCTCTAACCTACTCATGCAAGTTGATCGAGAAATTGGTAAATGTTAGTGTTTTTCTTGGAAAGTGGAGGCCATCTGTCTTCTGCACAGTGCAATTTTCGCAAGTTCCACTCCACGTTGGATGCTCTGCTCTGACTGGAAAATGCCGTCTGCGAGGCCTTCATTCGTAGACAGCACTACGGCATGGTGGTTTTGGATCTGGAGAAGCCATGATGCTGCATGATAATATGGTATCGTAGATACACCCCACACGATCGGGGTGAGGATGATGCCTCCCAATCTTTATATTTTTGTATCTGCGAGATCGTCGATTGTGGCCCAATGGAGCAAGAAGAGGGTGTCCTGCAGGCAAGTGACCTCACTGTCGCACTCTCCCCTGAACATCAACGGTATCACCTTGTTTCTCCCGTAAGATGTTCTCGCTAAACTCTACGTGGACGACCTTTCGATCTTTTTTGGCGCGGCCCAGATACCATTTCTGGAGCGTCGACTCGAACAGGCATTGAATCGCATCTCTTGCTATGCTGAAGTGCACAGGTTACGGTTTTCCTTGGCCAAGACTAAGGTGGTCCACTTCTACGGCTACCCACAGCTCTACCCCGATCCGGACTCCTTCCTAAACAGGGTTCGCCTAGAAGTGGTAGATTCCAGTTTCCTTTGTCTTGTTTTCGACCAAAGCCGCACCTTGGAGGTTCATTTTCGCTGCCTTAGGATCTCTTGTACATGCGCCATGGACATTACTCGTTCTGTGATGTTCAGCACTTGGTGCCCTGATAGGGCTACTGCCTTACTTTTCTACTAATTCTTTGGTCCTTTGAAGCTTGACTACAGATGTGAGTTTCATGTATCCGCAGCTGAATGTGTGTTGCGGAAGGCGGACTAGATCCATCTCCGGCCTGGTGACCGGTACCTTACCCACGTCATCCTTTGAGAACCTACTTGTTGATGCTGGGGAGATGACACTTGCTCAGCGCAGTACATTATCTGCTTGTACGCGGAAACCCGGCGCTTTCCTCAGTTGCCAATAGCTCTCACTACATCCACAGCCAATGTCGACGGTGCCAATGCCGCCGAGAGACACCAGCGGCGCCTCTTGTTCTGACCAGGAGGTCTCTCACCACGCCTCGACTACCCAAAGTTTCCATAGCGCCGGGAGTAGTCCGTTCTGTTATTTTGGAGAACTCTTAGTGTCACGCTGGCTGCTAATTGCTCTAGTCCCAGTAGGGGGTCGGATTCAACTCCATATCCCTTCTGTTCGAATTCAACAGGGCTCTAGCAGGAGCTCCGTCAGTCGTCACGGCCGTGTTGGTTGCAATACACCACTCGGTACGGGAGATAACGCGTATATAGTTTGGAAACCGGATTGTTATCTTTAGCAACTCTTTGGGCATTTGAATCTCCATTCCATGGTTGCCGCGAGCCTGGCGAATGTCGAGATTATCTTCGTTGCCTGGAGATGCGGGAATTGCATTGAAGAGGGCGCCAAATAGTTCGCGATGATTAGGCGACTAAACTAGCGTTTTGCTCTTCCTCACACTGACTACATGGCAGGATTTAGGGCAGCCCTATGGCGGTCTGGCAAAGAAGATGGGAGACGGTCGAAGGGAACTTAAAGTTGTGTGCCATTACGACGCGACTCTTCCCATGGACCTACCCCCCAATTCCGCAACGGCTTCAGGTCGCTTTTTGTTATCTAAGAATTGCGCTCGACACTCGCGGAACGCAGCAGCACCATTTGCTGAACCACTTCCCCTGCGGCCGCTGCGTTGTCCCCGTACTGTTCAGCACATTCTTGTTAAATGTTCCATTCCGGATCGCTACCGCTTGTCCCTTGGGCTCAAGCGGGCCGGATTCGTGCTTACAGACTAGTGGACTATCTGACTTTTTGGAGGAGGCTGGCTTCTTCCATTTTATTTGACTCTCTTTGGTGTTAGTCGCATCTTCCTGCCCCAGAGGGAGGCGAGGCCCGGTTCGTTCTTCTTGCCTTTTATTTTTGCTTTATTTTTATTTATTTGCTTCTTTGTGCCTTTTGCACGTGTTTGTTTGTTTTTAATCTAACCTAACATTAAGCTTTGAAAGAATTGCGGCGATTTATGCTCAAGTAAGCAGTCGCCAGGTGGGCGATGATGATAATAAAAAAAACGCCTGTTGGGCCGTTTGAATACATGTGTATCCCAACCTAACCTAACCTAGTTCTTGACATGTGTTATATTTTTAATTCTTCCTTTATAGTCCCCATCACCCAGTCTTAGCCTTGATCTACACCAATGCCACAACATAGGAAAAACTAAATAGAGATCGCCTTAAGGCAAGCTATAGGCAGCAAAGCTTCTGACCTGAATAGTGTAATTAAGTGCTTTCATGGGATTATTCTATAAAGGAGAGAATTAATTTCCGACTATCACTACCCATTTCATGTAGGGGTGTAGGTTATTTAAATATAATCCCCCCCCCCCTTTGGCTCATGATACAGGTTGGAATTTGTGTTATGGAGAATTAGTCTTCTCACCTCTCAAAGGCGCTCATATTGATTGTCTTGGAATTGTATTTTACTCTTCCTTAACATTCCTACCTTGGATTTCTCACTAGTTACATACAACCCCTCTCTTATTGTTTGCAGAAAAGTGAGTACTTTACAATGTAGGGCCTGTTGGTATGGCTTTGAATGTGCGCACATGTCAGAATAAACGTCAATACCCTGTGGGAGTGTGTGTTCTCTCTTACCCACCTTCTCTCTTTTAGATTTGGACGCTCGTCTTCATGACAGTGGCTTCCTGACAGTTAAGGAGCATCTTCCTGTGAAGCAGATGAGGGTCGGCGGAACGGGCAAGGTTTTGGGCAGGAGGGAGGCGAAGTTTTCCGTGGGGCCTCTTGTCTGCGAGGGTGACAGTAAGTTCAGCTATCTTTACAAGGCCGTGGAACCAGGGGCCTCTTAAAAGGTGAAGCAAGGGGTTGGTACTGGTGTATGAGATTCGTCAGAGATCAGGATGACGATTCCTCCTGCGCCGCATACAGTTGTGTCCTGAAGAAGGGAATGATAGCACTGTTGTGATTGACTATGTGCGTAATGATATGTATTGAGGACCCTTGCAGGGTTAAGTTTTAGTGTATCCGCCGATGGGCAGTCAGCTCGTGACGACGCTGAAAGTTGTGCTAGAAGTTCAATTCCGTATCCAATCTTCTGGGCCGCAGTCAGATTGTGAAGAGAGTAATGGGGAGATGGTCATAGTGTGTCATAAAAGAGGACTAAACCGTGATATGGAGCCCTTGGCCTGGGAAGTCACTCCCCCCGAAGGTGTTATTCCACGAGCGCAAAAGATAATGAAAGTAATGGAGGCAGCTGTAGCAGACTACATCCACTCAGGGCTTATGAACCAAGTGGGTGTATGGAATGTCAGGTGGGTGTAGGTGTATGCGGGAAAGAAGGGAAAGGTGTCAATGTCTAGAACAGGGAGCTTGTATATACTTGCTCTGTATGAGATAAACATGAAAGGGAATGAAAAGTTTGAGTGCGATGGAGTGAATGGATTCGGATAAAGTGTAGATCTGGGTGGCAGGAGTAAAGAGGGTGTGGCACCAACCATGGGGCATTGGTTGGGTATGAAAGTATGAACTTGAGAATCAGGTGGGTGAAATTTAGATTTGCAAGGGTGAAACTGTGTGTGGATCTTTAAGTGAAGTGTAGCTGAGAAAGCGTTTCTGGAATGCCTTGGGACGAGTGGTAGGTGGAAATGGGTATCGGTTGAGGGTTTTAAGAGATATGAATGAGAGAGTGGATAGCAATATGGTCACTAATATAAAAAAAGTGCTGGTGATTTTATTATTGTATGGGTGTAGCGTGTGTTGTAAGGCATTTGAAAGTGCAAGGGTGCCCGAGGACTGGAATGCTGTGATAGTAATGGATAGGGTAAAGGTGTAAAAAGTGACCGTCAGAACTACAGGGAGAGAAGTCTCTAATGGGTGTTGTAGTCAAGATGTATGGAAAGACTGATTGGGTGTATAAGGAAGATAACTGATAGGGGGTGAAGATATGAGATGTAGTGTATGTTGGCTTCAAAGATCTGGAGAAGTGTATGATTGTGTAGATAGGGATGCATTATGGCAGGTTCTAAGAATGTCTGCAGTTAGCTGGTTTAAAAGGTATTTGTGTTGGAAGTAAGCCCTTTGTTCTGGTAGAAGATGGCTGGAATGTTTAAACATACAAAGGGAGTAAGGCATGGGTGTGTGGTGTCGCCATGGCTGTTTAATATCTTTATGGATGGGTTCTATTTATGTTATTTGCTGATGTTGGTGGATGATAATGAAAGGTATTTGGGTGTTTGGTATAGTATATCTAAGCGGGTAACTCAGCTTAGATGCAGGAAAGAGTACTGGTCTTTAGGAAGGTGATAGAGTACTCGGTGTGCCTCAGGCAAGAGCGAAGTTTTAGGTATCTAGGGTGTATCGAAAATGATAGATGAAGCTGACTGATAACAAGGTTTTAAATGTATGATAGGAAAGTCTCAGGCGGTTAGAGCGTTCGTGAATTCTAATGGTTTGAGTATGGTATGTGGCACGAAGTATTCTTGTGTCAATGTTGGGATATGGGTATGAGACCTGATATGGAATGTAAGTGTATATAATGTGATGAAAGAAGTGAATGAGGTTCTGAGGTGTCGCGCATTTAATATGTTAAGGGTTGGAGTACTGCATAAAAAATAGTTATGTGAGCTGTTTTAGGGACAGGGAAATGACAGGAACAAGTAGATGATCTTCTCTGTGATAGGGACGCGCTTGAGATCAATGGTGCAGAAAAAGGATTCGTAGTTTTGTGTTTAATAGGCTATATGTAGAAGAGGGGTGATGCTTTTCAAATGTGTATGGGCTGATATGGACCGAGTATATGCCTCTCCTAGAACTAGTTCCTATGTTACACTATAATACAGGTGCTAGGAGATTGGGATTATAAAAGGTTGTAGATAAGACTCAGATTCCCTGATATTGAACGTGACCGAGGCTACCTTAAGAATCAGATCCAGGTCGTTTGCACTCCTGGGTTTATACAAGCAAGGGAGGGGTTCCCACCACAGCGTTTCGGCCCATTGTTGCGAGATATTGATAAGATCACGCTCCAAAGGATCATTCCTTTAGTATAATTGACCGAACCTCTGGGCATTACCTATACATGCTTGGATGCCTTTTCTTGCTTAGTCTTTGTTGTTGTTTTCTTTCTTTACTTTTTGTTTGTTAATTTAGCCAAATAATAGGCTACCATAATAATTTAGGTGACTATGCCTTTGAAGGCGGTCATCAGATAGGCGCCTATATAAACGAGTGCTGAAAGAGAATGGAGGGTGTAGTCTGGTGTCACTCCTTTGAGTTGTTCAGCTGATATTGTCTATCTGCTTGGCAGACATTTTCGACAATGTGGTGATCTTCCGCAAGGCGGATGCCACCATTGAGCTTCCACCCTTCGACATGGGAATTTCGGGGGATATTTACTTCGAGTTCAAGACTTCGGTCCGGGACGGATGCATGATCAACGCCAGGGGCCCCACGGATTTCGTCAAAGTTTGCATCGTCCGTAAGTCGGCGTTTCTTGTGTTCTTTTTGGAAGTAGTATAAATGGCTCTGTTCTGTCGTTCTTAGTGTAGTTTCCTGTTTTTCCCCCAGGTGGACAATCGATTCAGTTCCAGTATGATGCCGGAGGGGGACCTCAGAGTGTGACTGTAACCACCGCTAACGTCTTGAATGATAACGAGTGGCATTCGGTGTTGGTGGAGAGGAATCGCAAGGGCGGTTCGCTTACTGTGGATCAGTCGGCCCAAGCGGAGTCTCTCGAAGCCAGCGGCCCTGTCCGAGCCTTGCATCTCACCTCTAACTTCATCGTTGGTGAGCTTAATGGCGCTTCGCCGTCGCCCATCGTTTAAAAGTAGTCAGTATCACCTACTGCATTCACCAAAAGGGGTCGGCATGCAGCCACCGCAATAAAAAAACGAACCCTCCCCTCCCAACATTATGCCCTATTAACCACAAAGCCATTTATAATTTTTTTGCCCACGTCAAATTGCCCTTTCATAGATGTGTTGCAATATCCCCTTCAGTTGGTTTCATTCGGAGGCAGAAAGTCCCAAGCATGTCTCCATGTATCCCTATCATACATATCTACTTGCTGCTCTATCAGCTCGTTCTCTCCCACTCATATAATCAGTTTACCATTAACGCGGTTTACCCTCTCGTATATTTTCTTCATGAGTATTTTCCACTCATTTTTGCACGCGCAGACCACAACACTGTTACCCTTGTTCAAACCCTTCTTTATCTTCTGGTGGGATCCTGGACATGTATCGATTGCGAGAAATGAGGGTGCCAAACAGGTCACCAACCCACTTTTTGCTCTTCCTCATACTTACTACATGGTAGAAATTAAGTTAGCCCCTCCTGGCTGCCTGACAAAGAAGATAAGAGACGACCTACCTGAACGTAAATGTGCGCTTTTTCTCTTGGACTTCTTCAATTCCCCCACGGCTTCAGACTGTCTTCTGTTGCCTCCGAATCGGGTACACTAGTGGGTTGCAGCGTCATCTAATGGAGCGCTCCCGCAACCCTAGTCTAACTGCAACGCCCCCCAGACTGTTCGGCACACGCTTGTTGAATATCCCAGTCTGGCGGGGTGGGGTCTTCACGCGCGCTCCCTGTCACGGTACCAATGTTGCACTCTTGAGATCTTCGCCCGCGCTACCTCTCACGGTACCTGGACGAGTTCCTCCACACGTCGCTTTGTGGAGTTTTTTTAAGAGGCGGGTCTCCATTATATGTAGCTTTTGGGTGTTGGGCGCCTGCGAATGCCTTTTTCTCTCTTGTATTTTGTTTTGGGGGATATTTTGGTTTGCTTTTGGGTTGTTCTTTTTAAATTACCTTAGAAATGAGATTCATAATTGCAGGGGCTGTGCTCTTGGTGTCCGCCAGCAGAGGCCCCAAATACCTCATCCCCGTTGTTCCTCACTCAATCTACCCTTCTCACACCCAACATTCTTCTCCAATTGTCCATTTGCATTTCTCTCTCACTTGAAATAATTACTGCTTCCATATCATTCCCAAGTGGATATGTCACGACCACCCTACCTGGATGCAATCCCGGAGTGCCACCACCCAACTTGGATGCAATCCACATTAAGCTAAGCTGCAATTGAACTTCCACTTCATAGCTTGAATGGACCGCTGGCACATGGGGAAGCGCTATAAAATTCCCACAGCATGCAACAGTCTCACTAAAACTTTAACCTGGTCCCCGCAGGACAGTGTCACTGAAGGCACGGCCCCACTTAATTGGGCTAATGTTAACCTGACCCCTACCACATACTGTAGGGTCCAAAGGCCTTCTCCCTTAATCTCTCCAGCGGTCGGAGAGAGCTAAGATGTCATCTGCTTCTGGGCAGCAATACAGCAACGTTCAACAGACTTATTCCCTTGTACTTATGTGACTTGTTTTACCTTTATATACTGGCATTGTCACTTCCTCCGGCACATTTCTGCTGTCAACACAACCACCAGACCTAGGAGTTCTTCGCTAGTCTAGTAGGCGCGGCGTTGGATTTCAGGCGTTGAGGTGCCGGGTTCAATCCTAAGCGAGAGAGGACACAAACGTCAGCGCACCAATCGGTGGACGCCTCTGTGCTTAACCCGGCAGGGGGTAGATAGATCTTACGTCATCAGGTACATAGCCAATCAACAATGCAATCTGTCTTCTCCCGTCTTCACAAAGCATCCTTCCCTGTTCCATTGAATCCTGCCAATGGGTAGTTGCATTCATCTGCTGACGCAGAATGGGTTCTCTTCTACCCAGGGTGACGAAGGTTCCTACCTGATTGCTAGCTAGTCTCAAAAATTATCCTCCCCCCCAAGAAGACCGGTCCCTGGTGCCTAGGTCTCACCAGCAATTCTCATGATGCTAATCTTTATCTTGGTTTCATTATCAGGTCGGTGCTCCGTCCTACCCAAGAGACGAAGGACATTCCCTACCTCTCTCTGGCTGCCCAGTGGGGAGTGACCGTCCATTGGGCCACTTCCCGTACGTGTGCATTGCACGCAGGCAGCAGCCATCATTCTTCAACGTGCAGAGTTGGAGCCCCAGAATGTTCTGAGAATTCAATACTGGAGTGGCTGGAGGCGAGGTATCATATTGAAATAAAGGGAGCCTCTTACAAGGGGCCTGGTCTCACTTTGGTTCCTGGGGAGAGGGTCATACAGCACACCTCTAACTGGTAGAGGGACTTCCCTCTCACCACCTTCCGGTAAAGAGCCCTCTTTACTGGCTCTCTACTGTGGTGGTGGTGTTCCCCACTGTCCTTTACCAAGGGTTCCTCCATATTCTTAGCAGAGAGGTAGTTTCCACCTCTCCTATTCTACTGGTAAAGAGGTTTTCCCATTACCTTTCTTTTGGGGGGTCTGACCCCAAGCGGATCCCTATTTAGTGCGGCGGTGGCCTCATCTGCGCTTAACCGGAGGCCCCTACATTATAAGTTTTAGGATGTTCTCAGGGGGATCCTTAAGCGCAGATCTCTTTGGAGCCTGCCACAATTAATGGATCCCAGACTCATGGCCGTCAAGGGCTCCGGTGCGCCCAAGCCACTTGACATCATTGTAGGGGTGCCAGGCCAAGCCATACCTCAGAGGCAGGTCAGTGACGGGACCTCTGATATCTCGTGGTAGGGCGTCCCCAGCATGCGGATCAGGGTTCGGCGCGATCCACCTCCGTGCCCCATCTGGCCCCTGTGCATCGCCCTACCGAGAGCAATGTGTCGCCCATCAAATAATCCAGAATTAAACCCCCCAAAATCTCTTCCTCGTCCGTTGGGCTCCAGGTGCAGGCGGGTCTTTCGTCATTTCGGCGGAGGGGGCGGAAATCTCCTCTGGCACCACGCGGCCGCTCATCGAAAGTCTAGCGAGCCGGCCGGGTTCAAGTGCTTTTCATCGCTCGTGCTACTGATGGGATAGATTTGTCCAAAGGACATATGTTCCATTAGAACAAGGGCCTAGCTGCTTCCCTCGGCACTACCCGTCTGCCTGAGGTCAGTAAGGAGCAAACCCTTTTCTGACCAGTACTGGAGTATCACCCCTACAAAAGACGAAACATCTATACTTCTCCGCTGTGTCGCTAAAAGCTAATACAGGCTAAGAAACTCCCAGGAAGGTGACAGTAGCACCCCCTTAAAGGAGGGCGGCAGTGAGGGAGCCTCCTACTTGCCCGAAGCTGAACGGCGCGGAGCAGATGGTCACCTCCCACCAAAATACTGGGGAAGGATGGCCCCTAAAGCACCTCGTCAACAGAATGATTACCGTGTTTTGCAAAAGTTGGGTTACTCTTTTTTTTTTTCCTTTTTTTTTTTTGGTCTTTTGAGAGGTTTATGTGTGATAGAAAAAGAAAAAGTTGCGTCAAACAAACTTAAAAAGGCCTTTGAAAGTGCCCCACAGACTCAAATGACTGCGCGCCCAAATAAGCATCTTAGTGGCCACCGTGTCCAGAGCTGTCAAGGAGGAGGGCGGCTAGAACTTGGGGTTCGTGGAAAGGCCTCTGCTCACCGACCGTATGCGAAAACAACGTCGGGAGCGCTTTGTGACCTTAACGGCTTGGAGTCATGGCAATCAAATTTTCATTTTTTTCTGATGAAAAAATACCTTCAGGGCAATCCAGTCATCGAGAAGCAGAATGACTGGGTGGTAAGCTTCGACCAGGACCTCTCCGAAGTCCGTGACGTGTCCACGACCAAGTACCTGGCCCCCGTGATGATGCTCGGCGTCGTGGCTTTGAATGGTGAGAAGATGCCGCCGGTGTGGTTCGCGGCCGGCTACAGGGACATCTTGGCCACGAAAGTCCTTCCTTGGGTGAGAAAGAAGATGGAGAAAGTCTTTCAGGAGGATGGAGCCAAGACCGTGCAAGAGTGGTTGGGGTCGTACATGAACTTCTGGTGGAAGGACTTTTGGCCGCCGCAGTCGCCTTACTCCAATCCCATCGACTATAGCGTGTGAGTGCATGTCGAGGGCAAGGTCCGCGACAGCAACGTTGACGAGCTGGTCTTCCGTTAACAGCATGTAGAAGGACTTCGTCCGCAACATGTTCGCGGCCTTCAGGTCTCGCCTGGAGGCGCGTACTCCACATTGATTAATATTTCAATTAGAACTTTTATATGTTAAGACAATAAAAACGTGTTTAATTGCAGCAAAACTATCATTGTCTGTTAAGAGCGTCGTAACTTCGTGTGCAAGTTAATGGAGAAATTGGTTAATGTTAAACTGTTATTTTCTGGATAATGGAGGTCACCTGTATCCTGCACAGTGTGGCTATCACTGAAAAATGCTTTTTACAAGGCCTTCGTAGACTGCACCGCTACGGCGTTCTTTGATCTAGGGAAGGCCTATGATGCTACATGACGATACTATATCATAGACACCCTCTACATTATTGGTGAGGGGACACCTCCCACTTTTCCTGCCCGAGTGTTTGAGAGATCGTCCTTTCCGTGTACGGGTAAGGTATCCCCCCTCCGATCCTGTAGGCCAAGAGCAGGATCTCCCGCAAAGAAGTTTCTTCAGCATTATTCTCTTTCCCGTTAGCATCAAGGGCATCGGTGCTGCCAGATGTTCTCGCTACCCTCACCACCAGCAAGGCGATATCAGCTGACATATGAAGGCCTGTGTGCCTTCCCGGCACCAATACCCGCAGGAAGGTCTGCGGCTATATATCTTGCACACATTTTCACTTTCTAGTTTTACCTCTTGACAGGTTTATTCTTACAAATCCTCTACGTGATACGGCCTCATTACTATTGCGCTTTAAATTTCGGGGGACGCACACTACGTAGATGACCTTCTATTGGCGGCAGATCAGATGCCTACCTTGGAGCCCATTCCCCAAATGGCTCTGAACTGCGTCTCATTATCGATTTTCTTTGGCCAAAATCAAGGTCGTCTACTTCTGTCCCCGTCGAAAGCAGTTTTAGAGTTTCTTGGACCCGCACAGTCACGTGTCTCCGCTCCATGGCGTTCACAATATGGGGTGCAGATGGGGCTACCCTATTGTTCTACTGTTTGTCCGTTCAAAGGAAAGCACAACCGAGCGTTTATTGCGGAAGGTTGACTCGATCTACCGGTGCCTTCCGCACGTCCCCTATAGAGAGTGGCCTTGTTGACGCAAGGGAGACGCCACTCGCTTTACGTTGTGCACATTGCATTGTGCTCATGTACACACGAGGTTAGTGGTTGCCCTCCCCGGTTGCCACTGTGCATTAAAATGGCCTCTTTTTACGGCGGCTTATGCATGCCCTTGTACGCAGTCGTCAAGAGTGATCCTTTTAAATTAGAAAAAAAAACCCTCGGTCACCAATTGCTCTCATTTCGTCCGCTGCCGATAGCGATAATGGCTAAGCCAACGAAACCCCTCTTGACTTTTGGGGTTTAGCGCTCTAGGAGACTCTTTATAGAGTTCGTTGTAGCTCTCGGCCCTGTGGCGCCCATGGTTCTGTTGGAGATGCCACCCTGGAGGCTAACACAGCAATGGAAATATTATGTTCCTATTTCTTGAACTATAGATCGCGCTATGCTAGGATTGCCATTGGGCACACGAATCTTGAGGGGGGAGTTGGTTTCTAGGCCGTCTTCCGCACCCACATTTGAAACTGATAGGAGCCTTTCGGGCGCTGCGTCCGTATTCACGGCCGAGCTGGTTGCAATATACCGCTCGGGACTTATGATTACGCGCCGTGCCCAGTTCGGAGGTCATTTTCTAACCTATAGCGACTTACAAAGCGTCTTGAGGCATGGGAATCTCTGCATCCCCTCGCTCGCAGTATTTGTGATGCCACGTTTCTCCCTTCCTCGCGCTTTCACATGGCAGGGATCAAAACAATCCATCGAGCTACATGGCAAAGAAGATAGGAGATGACACGTGGGAATAGGAAACTGCATGGAATCGCACCGTGACTTTTCCCGTGAACCTTTTCCCGAAGGTCTTGATGGTACCATATCATTATTTGTCGCTTCCGAATCCGACAAATTGTGGGCTGCAGCTCCATCTGATAGTGTGCTCCCTGAACTTTACTGCCAAGATTGCCTTGTGCCCCAGATAGTTCGGCACCTTTTGGTGTAGTTTCATATTCTGGGGGAGCTTCATCAGCAGGAAATCCGTACTAGTACCATGACGCGCGCAGTCGTTACTGCCTGCCCCGTGTCCTTGGGACAGAATCGTTTGTGTTGGATTATTACATTTTTATTGGGGGGGGGGGGCTTTTCATACAATTTGATTTTTTGTTTTAAATTGTTGACCCACTTAGGCCCCTGAGAGAGGCTGTCCCCTCCCCCCCTTAGGGATTTGGACTTGCCTTTGTTATGGTTAATCGTCGCATGTTTTTTTTGTTGCATTTTTTTTTAATCTAATTAATATATTTTTGGCTGCTCCGAAACTTGACTGGGCTACACGGTGCACATAGCAACCCGTTGCTATGAAGGGCCAATTTGGCGTGGTAAAGCAGATGGAGAGGTTTTGTGCTTGATAGGTCATTAAGGGCTGGGGGGGATAGGTTTTAGTGGTGTGATGTACGCCCGCCCCTACTTTGTGGGAGAGAGGTTGATGATAAAGATCCCTGGATGACCATAAACTCTTGTTAGTTTGTGGATGGGTGTATTGCAATCTTACATTCAACCTGTTTTGTTTGTTGAGAATTCTGATTTGTGAGATCAAGCCTGTTCCTTCGTTCCACCGAGTTCAACTCACCACCTTTTGCACCACAGGTTCGACCCTGGATTACCGGGATGGGTACTTGGGATGCATACGGGCACTCATCCTGAATGGTGAGTTGCAGGACCTACGGGGCCGCGCTGAGAAGTACTTGTATGGCGTGGGTGCTGGCTGTATTGGCAAATGCGCCTCCAACCCTTGTTTGAACAACGGCACCTGCTATGAAGGCTACTCTTCGTACGAATGCGATTGCCGCTGGACATCCTTCAAGGGGCCAATCTGTGCCGATGGTAAGTAAAATGGGAGCCAGATTAAATTGGTAGTGCAAGCATTTTAGTCTTGGGTGGTGATGCACATTTCTTTAACAAGGGGATTAGAATGACTTGTATGTACATTGCACACTGCTAAGATGGACGTCCTAGAAAATTCTCATTCGTAAACTTCACCCAAGACAAGCAGACATGAGACGTCGTAGTATCACACTCCACGCCCATACCTTCCCTTTAAACTGAAATCTGACCCTTAAACGACATATAAACAGTCACAACTAAAACAACAAACTTTATCAAATTTGGAGAACACAATAATACTAAATACATTATACAAACAATTTATACACACCTATCACCTTCCCTAAACTATACCCCTTCCCCTCAACCTTGACCCCTACCATAGTTAACCTAAAGAAGACCCAAGCAGTCTAAAACAGTGCCCTCTACGTCAGAACCTGCCGCGCAAAATCTAACCCCATTAAAGACCTTAAAGATGATTGTCGCCTGATTTTTCCGCCTACTCCCTGTGTTGTGTGTGTTGATTATTTTGTGGTAAAGGTTTCCTGGTTACAGGGAGGTGGTGTTAATGTTTTCTTGGGAGTTTTGCACTTGTTTTGGGGAGGATGGATATTAGAGGTCTTGCATGTAATGGCGTAGCTGGTTTTAGTTTCATGTAATATGGAGAAACTATGTCCCGCGGAGGTCTAGATAGTGTTTTACTTGTATTCGAGTGGGGATTGTTTGGGTGCATCCTGTAGCGAGGCGGAATGCTTTGTTTTGTCTTGTCTAGTACGCGCAGGTGAGTGGATGGATGTGAAATTGGGTAGGTGTAGAGGTATGGGTGATTGAGTGGGTGGATATACTGCTATAAGAGAAGGATGGATTTCTTCAATTGCCTGAATGACGTCCCCGTGAGTTGTGTGTTCATTTTTGTGTCAGCTTTGTTTTCATGTGTTGTAAGAAAATTAAGCCTGTAGCCACCATCACCCCGAGGACTGCAGATGTTTTATTTAAGATGAGTTCGATGTTTGTTGTACTGCACTTTGTGAATAGAGTAACCGGATTTTGAAGGTGAGATGCCATTTTGTTCTGTCTTCAGCCAGCGTACAATGTCTTGCGATGTTGTGTGGTAGTTTGAAAGCTGCTTGGATGCACTTAAGTGTGTGTGGTGTGGTGGTGGTTGGGGGGTATTTACATAGCTGTAGTGTAAGTTGCGCCATTCGGCCTTTTTCAACCATGGTCCTGATAATGAAATTTGCATAAAGATCAGAATGACAGTCGCTTGCAAGCCCGAGTTTACTAGGGGCCTCTCTTAGTTAGAAGGATCGTGCCTGGCAATATTTCTGACACCAACCATCGAGCAGACAACCCTTCATTACTTAGAGGGTGGAGTGGAATGAAGATGTGTAGGTATGTGAAGACAGGAAAGGAAAAACCTGTGTGATGAGGTCTATAAGGAACTACCTGCCCACGCGGAGGTGTGTCCACCAATAGGTGGCAAGCTCCCCAACATACACAAGTTTTTGTCGGCTCTCTTTTAGATTAACCCAGTGTGATGTTGGGATTTGAGAGAGTACGGATCCCTGCGTGATTACATTGTGGGGGTGATAGCTTGTCCAGCTGTGTGGAAGTTTAGTGAGCCAGTTTTGTGTAGCCGGGTTCAATTGTGGTGGTAATTTGCTAATGATGTGTCTAGATACTGCGTCGATCACTTTGCTTAAGTCTCTTGTCATGGCTGTTCTGTATAATGGCGTGAGTTGGTTGAAATCTTTGTGTGTAAGTTGGGTGAAGTTAGTGAGTACAGTGCTTGAGTGTAATGGGCGGAACCTATGTTGCGAAGCACCTCGTGGGTTGATTTATTTTGTTTCTCATTTTCCTCCTTAACTCCAGTGCGACCCCATTCAGTTGTGATAGAGGCTCTCTTTCCCTCGATCTAACTTCCCTTGGTACTTATTTGATCACCGAATCTTTGCGTCCATGTCCTTCACCCTGTATGGCAAAAAAATTGTAAGGGGTTTGATCCCCGATCTGCACTCATTTATGATGCTTTTTATTTCTGTGTTAGAGACCTACTGACTCATGTGGGCACCGATCTACTGTATCTATAGAGTGTGGCAGTCGCCGCTAAGGCGTCCTGAACCGGGAATCCATCCGGCAATTAACTACATCCGATACTTTACGCTGTAATCGGAAGTGGTGTTTCCACTCGGCTAAGCCGTAGCTCAGGGTGTATGTTGAAGTGTGAGCTTTCGTTCCCGGTTAGATTTCAAGATTGTGAGTAAGCGGGTAGGAGAAATTGACGTGTTAGAAGAGGCGACCTTCAAACGAGAATGAGGGAATTTAACGTGATTGCTTGGTTCGTATCCCGCCCAAAGATAGTGTGGGACACCTGTACCCGGCTGCATTGATAGCCCACCTGAGCAAATTTGACCTGGTTGGCAAGAAATTCAGATTGAATGGCGGGATGGATATAGTTAATAGTCAATGGTTTTTTTTTTTTGCTGTATCGATTTTAATTTGGGTTTTGCTTCTCCCCCCATAAGTTATTGGTATCAAGATGTTGACGGATACGATGGTGAAGTACAAGTTGCCGGGAACTTACAAATCGACCATCGCCGAGGATATCCAAGTTGGATTCACCACTACCGACCCCAGAGGATTCCTCATCGGGCTTGTATCGCACATCACGGGCGAATATCTCACATTGGCGGTCTCGAATTCGGGTAATTTGATTTAAAAAAAACCCTCTCCCCACACCCCTCTAATCTTCGTCTGTATGTGGGGTAAGTAGCATACCCATACCATCTTTCAGTGCGTATCGAAAAGACAACTAAGCTTGGATATCGGGTTGCTGGTGTGCAAAGCCGTGCATCCAACATTGTTATACCCGCTAGCACGATACGCATTGAGTAGCGTTGTTGCACATCGACCACACTTTGTGGAAATGTGGTTGTTGAACATAGCTCGAGATTATTCGTGAAATACCAGTCCAGTCTTTACTACTTGGTACTATTGATGGAGGGGCTATTTGCCCCTCTACATAGTGTTAAATCAAAAACAAATCAGAATTATTGCCGAAAGAAACATCATTGACCGAAATGGTGGGGGGGGGCTGCAAGATTGTACACTACCATAAATGCCCAGTGTCTCTTTAGGCTTCTTAACCCCACCATCTTAGTACAAAATGGATGGCATCCGCTCATCAGTCCCCACTTTCATTCCTTAATGGATGGATTTGTAAGCTCGTCATCCTTCCCGAGACATTCCTCCTCTCTTGCCTATTCTTCCCCACCTCTTAAGTTTAGCGCCTCAGTCTCCAATGGAGTGCCCCCCCCCCCCCCTCTACTTTAAACATGTAAGCATGAAACCTCCTAAGGAATCCCAACACCGACCCCGAGGACACCTCACCCTAGCATTCAATTTGCAAAGATCGTTTTCTGCCCTCTTTCCAATGCGGCTTCCCCTGTGGCCATTACCGAAACGGTGTTCCTTAACGTTGCGGATCTCTCGAAGTGATACCATTCACCACGTCTCTACCATCGCCTCCCTGGCTTAATTCGCTCCTACGATTCTGGCGTCGAGCAGTTTCCCCCTTACCTAAATCGGAGTCAGATATATTGACACGAGATTTCCGAACCCCGGTGCACTTAAATCTCGGTGCGGTTGTTGCATTGCTCGCCAGGAGCAGATAATTTCTACCTCCTCCGCCTGCTAGGGAGATTAAGGGGGAAAGCCTTTCACCCTACAGCACAGACAATGTTGCCACAATTAAGTGGTGCCGCGCCTTTCGTGAGACCTTTCTGACGGACCAGGTTAGAGTGGAAGGACGCTGTTGTATACTATGGGAATTTTATAGCACCCCCTTGTGCTAGCGGGCCATGCAACAATTAGTAAATGGGAGTTCAATTGCAGGTTAACTTCATATGGATTACACCCAAGTTGAGTGGTCCCACTCGGGGATTCCATCCAGGTGGAGTGGTTGTGTCATATCCACTTGAGAGTGACTGACCATTCTACCAGTCTATTTATTCTTGCCCTACAGGGTGGCTAGAGTTAAAAAAAAAACAGCCTTGCGTGCGGGTGGTTTCCTACGGGTAGGGGTCACACTAGCTAACCTCTGATGCGCGATTACAAGGTGGAGGGCCACTGAAAGAGATGAGGTATTCATATTCGTTTTCTTTTTCCTTTTTCTGCCCATCTAATATGAACTGACCTTTTTTTTCGTCGCTCCCTTCAGGTCACTTGAAGGTGACGTTTGACTTCGGATTCGAGAGGTACGAACAGGTCTACGGGAAGCGAACCTTCCATGAAGGTCAGAACCATTATGTCCGGCTCACTAGAAGCGACTCCGGTCGGAAGTTGACGATGCAGGTAACCCGCGTTGTGTGTTGAACGATTTGTGGTACCTTGTCACCGATGCTTTGGTTGTGATTTTTATTTTTACTTTAACTTAGAATTCGGCTATAAGATAATTACGGCAGGTTATGCGCTTGTAAGAAGTCGCCAGATGGACGCTTAAAAAAGACTCAATCGCTATGAAAATCAATTTGGTATGAAAGAAAAGAAAAATGCTTTGGGGTGTGTTCGCTAATGTTTAAATGGGTTGTGTTTTTACCCAACCGCCATCTCGTATGCCCAAAATAATCTAATTTGGTGGTTTAGGCCGAAGCGTAATGGAGTAGAACCATCTTGAAGAAATATATTTCCCCCCTCCCCTTAAACATGACTGGTCGTTTTCTACAGGTCGATCATTACGAGCCATTGTCGTGGACATACAACGTGCGTGCTTCGGACGATGCTCAGTTCAACAATATTCAGTATTTATACGTTGGCAAGAACGAATCGATGGCTGAAGGTTTTCGAGGGTGCATTTCTCGCGTCTCCTTCGACGACATTTATCCTCTCAAATTGCTCTTCCAGGAGGACAGACCTTCGAACATCGAAGTTGTATCATGTGAGTTTCCTCTTCTGCTGTTCAGGTTTTATTTCTGGGTTAATTGACGTAAGGTACAAATCTGATATACATAAATTGCTGTGGCAAAGATAGCGCTCAGGGGAAGAATATTATACGAAAGAAAACTAAGTGAAGACTAGCGAGACGAGTAGATGAGAGAGGCGATCTGTCGTTGGATATGTGATCCAAATGTTTGGGTGGGGGAATTGGGAGCGAACCCTGCGGTGAAAGGCGGAATACAAATTGCACTTAAAGAGTAAGCCATAATATGGCCAATTCGCAATGGAAGGGAGGTTCCGACGTATATTATGGGCGGAGAGTCGGTAAAATGGTGAGGTACAGTATGCATGCAGTGAAATTTAAATGAGTGACGCAGATAGCCAGGCGATGGGCCCTCAGAGCGAGAGTCTGGAATTGTGGCAGATGATCAGTAAACAGGAGAGGTAGAGAACCGGTTTAGCCGCTTCGAACTCCGGCAGCCTGACAGGGTTCTCTCAAAATACAGTACTTCCTGTGTCTGTAGGTGTTTTTTTTTAAACTGTGTGCAAGTGTTGTGCATGTTTTTAATATTTGAACAGATGCAGATATCTGAGGGCCGTGTTTGTAAGTGACATAAAAAAGGCCGGGGATTTTGCCACCGATCTCCACTATTTTCGAGGCCTTTTATTTCTCAGTGGGGACCTACTAATTAACGTGGGATCCAGGCCCCGGGTGTCTATAGCCGCCGCGAAGACGACTCGAATCGAGGCTGCGTCCGGCGACTAACCACACCCGTTCAGGTTTAACTTCGCTCTAATGGGAAGCGGGGTTTCCTAGTCCTGGTAGGTGACATAGAGGGGTGTTACCTGGTAGGTGAAATGGGGGAATGTTGCCTGTTAGGTGACCTGGGGAATGTTGCCTGGTATGTAGCATAATAGGGATGTTCCCTAGTAGGTGACATAGGGGAATGTTGCTTGGTAGGTAACATAATAGGGCTGTCACATAGGGGAATGTTTCTTAATAGGTGACATAAGGGGAATGTTGCCTGGTATGTAACATATAGGGATGTTCCCTAGTAGGTGACATAGGGAAATGTTGCTTGGTAGGTAACATAATAGGGATGTGACATAGGGGAATGTTGCCTGATATGTAACATAATAGGGATGTTCCCTAGTAGGCGACATAGGGGAATGTTGCTTGGTAGGTAACATAATAGGGATGTGACATAGGGGAATGTTTCTTAATAGGTGACATAAGGGGAATGTTGCCTGGTATGTAACATATAGGGATGTTCCCTAGTAGGTGACATAGGGAAATGTTGCTTGGTAGGTAACATAATAGGGATGTGACATAGGGGAATGTTGCCTGATATGTAACATAATAGGGATGTTCCCTAGTAGGCGACATAGGGGAATGTTGCTTGGTAGGTAACATAATAGGGATGTGACATAGGGGAATGTTTCTTAATAGGTGACATAAGGGGAATGTTGCCAGGTATGTAACAATAGGGATGTTCTCTAGTAGGTGACAGGGGAATGTTGCCTGGTAAGTGACATAAGAGGAATGTTGCATGGTAGGTGATATAGGGGAATGTTCCCTAGTAGGTGACATTAACGGGATGTTCCTAGTAAGTGACATTGGCGTTATGTTCCCTGGTAGGTGACATAAGAGGGATGTTCTAGAGTACATCGAGCGACTGTCTAATGAACTAGAATTGTTCCACTGGGAATCGGGGGAAAGATGAAATGAATGTAGAGACAGGAATGATCTGCCTGTTAGCCTCGATTAGTTTATAAAGGCAAGGACAGATAAGGGTTGGTTTTTCTGGGCGGGCGTTGGGAAAAGGGGGGTTCTCTCAGATCCTGACAATGTGAAGCCCAAATGAGCACCCGGACTTCGTCACTAGGGTTGAATTTCCTAGTCTTGATTGTTTAGGGAGCCTGGGGTCTTCCTTTATGCTATTCGATTAGGGTTTTTTTTATCGTTGACTGCACACTGCGAGATGTGTCCGATGGCTGCCTCAGCATGCTTCCTATTTTTTTTTTTAATGTTTCTTAGAATTTATTATTAATTGGTGTAATATTAAATTGTTTTGTTAGCAGCTTCCAGATGAGCTGGTTTATTTTAATTGAGTGTTAAGGTGTTGTAGGATCCTGTCCAAGCAGGGTTTGCCAGCTATGCAGAAGGCTACATGCCACCCTCCACACACATGTAAGATACACACAAACATACTTGTCAACACCCTTCCTTCTCTTAACCGCATTTTCAACTTTTCGCACACCATTGATGGTGGCGCGCCTTTCCGTTCCCGCTAGTCTCAATCTAGATTTCACCCACTTTCTTTACAAGTCTTCTTTTTGGATGAGGGTTAATTTTGCTGGCTAGTCGCCGACCAGCTTCCATCCACTCACCCCTAGTCGGGGTCGGTCTGCAGGGTGAAGGAAGGCTTAACCTACCTGTACATCGCCCCCCCCCTCCCCCCTGCCCTTTTACCCTTCTACTGCCCCCATCTTTATTTCCCATTACTATTGGCCGCAAGAGAGTGTCAGGTGTCCTCAGATGACCTCTGAAAGATTGCATGACCTTTAAGCCCCACTGCCTGTTGGCCACATGGAGATAGACATGGTCCCTGAGGTGACCCCGCCCCAGACGGTAGGATCTTCCATGGGGCCGAACCCGGGCTCGGTGCCAAGCACAGAACCCGTGCCCACCCTTATTCAAGTTCCTCCTCACACGGCTCGGGTCCCCGAGGCCTCACAAGAAGAGGAGAGATCTCCTCCCGCGGCTGGTGCTCCTATGACAGCCAAGACCTTCGCCATTTCAGAGAAGGATCTTGCTGAGGCCGGTCCATCTGGCCTAGGGGGTCCTACCGGCGGAGGGGAGAAACGGGTTCATTCCCCGCACTCCTAAAAAGAAAGAAAAATAGAAAAAAAAGACTCGGGGATTCTCTTCCTCTGCGGGAAGAGAATCCCACCCCTAAACTCTTCGTCACGATAAGCTCCCTAGGTCGGTGCGTGCCGGATGGTATCGCTACCGCGTAAAGGCATTCGTGCTACTTCCGCGGAGTTGCTACTACTGTCACCGCACTCCTGTAGATGCGCAAGTTCGGGGTTACCCGAAGTCTGTGTAAGTTGCTCCGAGGCTGCACACGATAAGTCCAAATCGTGTCTGGCCAAGTGTGTCAATTGCGGAGAGCCGCACCCCGCTTCTTCGAATCAATGTGGTACGTATCTCCTTGATAAGGAAATCCTGGCCGTTCAGGCCTAGGATCGACTCTCATTCCGCGAGGCTAAGGACTTGGTCCTGGCGTGCCTAGGACGTCTTATGCCTTAACGTTAAGAAAGACACCCTTTGCTCCTGGCCCCTCCAGGCCTACGAACACGGTCGTTTCCGCGCCCTTTAGGAACCCTTCTGCGGGTTCTGCCCACCCCGGGCGCTCCCCTGGTATAGCTGACGTCATAAAGGATTCGCACCCAGCCCCGGCTAAAACCAGGGTTCCCTTCCCTCCGCCCGCGTGACCGTTTCCCATAAGGCGAAACGGCCGCGCGCCTCCACCGAGTCGTTATACTCACTGGAGGCAACACCCCTGGAATTTGTTGGTGAAGCCATCTTCCGGGGTTTTTAAAGCTACCCCCCTAAAGGAGGACAGCACTAAAGGAGCTTCGGCTCCTTTGTCCACACCCAGTGGTAGGCTGGGTGGCTCGGAGACGGTGGATCCTCCAAAAGAGGAACCCCCGCCTGCCTAAGGTTTCAAGACGGAGGGAGGAAAAGACTCGCATGGCGAGCCCAACCTCCCCAGATAAGCCCTCGAAGGCAAACAGCGCATTGTCCCGAGTTATGCCTCCGGGAGCGTACGGCCATTCTCGTGAGGGTCTTCTCTTCGAAGAGGACCCCCGTTTCTCTTCCGAGCTAGGCCTAAAGGGCATATTACTCCAATGGAATAGCCGCGGACTCCGAGCCAACTTGGAGGAGCTGCGAAGGTTCATCCCCCCTCTGCGGAGACTGCTCATTTTCCTGTCTCGATTTATCCTCGTGCTCTCCGGATGCACAGCCTGACTTGGGGTTGGGGTTTGTCGATGACCTCCCCCGTAAGGGGCGCGGCGATTTGCCATCCTGGCCGCCGTGCTGACGGGATCCAGCACTCCGTCCGGCCCCAGCTTAGCCTCTCTTCCTTCCTTCAGATAGCCCGATTTCTCCCCTACCTCGTCGCTTTTCATACAACCTCTCCCACAACTTTCTCTGGTCAGCCTCTAATTTCACAGGGTAGAATGCTGACCTTCTTCTCAAGCCAACCACCCCGGATCGGGGCTGAGGGGGGAGGGGACATTGTTCCCTAACCCCTCAGCTCCGGTTCGGGATGGGTTTTTTTTAACAACCTGCTTCATCCCCACCCATACCTTCCTCACATCCCTTTTCCTCTCCTCTTCACAACCTATATTTTTTACGCCGTGTTCAAGGTGGAGCCGCCATGCCGAAGGACTGCCAGGCCACCAGGCGGGAGGGGTGGTCCCGAATGGCGGCGCCGGGCTTGTAAGCACCTCTCGCAGTGCGGGCAACTGCGAGAGGTGATGAGCTATTGCGTCCCGTAATAAAAAGAGGGTCACCATGCCCATGAATGAAAAAAAACCCCAAAAAACCCAACCCCCAACTTCCCCAAGAAAATCGACGGAGCCGCCCTCGGGCAGCTCCACCGAGAAAATGGAGGTCCCCCCCCTTGTGCTTGCGCAAGGGACCCTCCATAACTCTTTAACCGGAGAGGAGGCTTACTCCTCTCCTACGCCTACGGGTGTAGGGGACTCCCCCTCACCCCCTTCTCTGGAGGTGCTTTCAGGCACCTCCCTATCTCCAGCGGCAGTCCCTCCTTTGCTTTCTAAGGGGACTGCCAAGAAAGCCAGCAGGCAGCCCATTGCCGTCCGCCCCTCGTGCAAGCAGCTCGGTAGGGCAAACCCCCTTAGGGGGGAGAGGGAAGCCAGGCCCCTTCGGTCGCTTCCCTCAAAAGACCTGCTGGCAAGAATTTTAAACCTTGCTGGGGTCAAGGCCTGTGCCTCCCCACACCACCTGACTAGTGACAATACTGCCAAGGGGACCTGCGATGTCCTGGGAGGGGATGGCCAACTGGAGGCCCCTCCTGTGATAGACATGGTCCTTGAGGAGACCCAGCCTCAGACGGTAGGGCCTTCCATAGGGGGGAATTCGGGCTCGGCGCCAAGCACCGAACCCGAATCCGCCCCTATGCAAGGTCCTCCTCAAATGGCTGAGGGCTCCGAGGCAGTAAAAGGAGGGGAGGGATCTCCTCCGACAGGTGCCCCTACGACAACCAGGACCTTCTCCATTTCGGAGAGGGACCTGGCTGAGGCTGGTCCATCTGGCCTGGGGACTTCTGCCGGCGGAGGTGAAAAGCGGGTTCATTCCCCGCCCTCCTCTCCGAAAAAGAAAAATAAAAAGACAAAAAAGACTCGGGGCTCCTCTCCATCCGCGGGGGCTGCGGGGACGGATGGGTCTGCTACCACTTTGGTAGGCGATCAAGCCAAGATCGGCACATCCGGCCCCTCTACCCCCTCGTGTGCCGAGCCCCTGACTAAGACTAACACCAAGAATGCACAGGGCGGAGCCTCGATGACATCGGGGCCCCTGATTCAGAGGTTACCTGGCGTTTTCGAGCCCGCTGGCTTCAAACGCTTCCTCGTTATTCGCTCCACTGATGGCACCATGTTGTCCAAGGGCAACATGATCCATCAGAGGAGAGGATTAGCTAGTGCAATCGGTAGAGAGCCGAAGGTAACCCGTTTCTCGGACGGGAGCCTTCTGGCGAATGCGGCGAATCCCGCCGAGGCGGCTAAGATTAGTGCTCTTCGGACACTTCATGGCACCCCGGTGAGTGTGACGCCGCACTCTACCATGAACTTTGTGAAAGGAGTAGTTTATGCGAGGGAACTCGTTGACTACTCCATTGAGGACATGACCTTAGAGCTGGCCGACCATGGGGCGGTCAAGGTCGAACGTGTGATGAGAAAACAGGGAGGGGCCTCGAGACCCACCCCTACACTCTTCGTCACGTTCGACTGTGACAAGCTCCCTGAGTCGGTGCGTGCCGGTTGGTACCGCTACCGCGTGAAGGCATTCGTGCCACTTCCGCGGCGGTGCTATTACTGTCACCGCTTCGGCCATACGAATCGCTCATGTAGACGTGCAAAGTCGGGGTCACCCGAAGTCTGTGTAAATTGCTCCAAGGTCGCACACGATAAGTCCAAATCGTGTGTGGCCAAGTGTGTCAATTGCGGAGAGCCGCACCCTGCTTCTTCGAAGCAATGTGGTGCATATCTCCTTGAGAAAGAAATCCTGGCCGTTCAGGCCCAGGATCGACTCTCATTCCGCGAGGCAAAGGACTTGGTCCTGGCGCGCCCGGCTCTGCCTGGGACGTCATATGCCTCAATAGTTAGGAAGGCACCCTCTGCTCCCGGCCCATCCAGGCCAACGAGCACGGTTGTTTCCGCGCCCATTCGGAGCCCTTCTGCGGGCTCTACCCAACCCGGGCGCTCCCCTGGTAAAGCTGGCGGCAAAAAGGGCTCATACCCTGCCCCGGCTAAAACCAGGGCTCCCCCCTCTTCCCCCAGCGTGACCGTTTCCCGTAAGGCGAAACGGCCACACGCCTCCACCGAGTCGTTAGACTCACAGGAGGTAACACCCCTGAAGATGGTCGCTAGGCCATCTTCCGGGGTTCCTAAAGCTGCCCCCCGAAAGGAGGACAGCAACAAAGGAGCTTCGGCTCCTTCGCCCACGCCCCGAGGTGGAGCGAGTGGCTCGGAGACGGTGGTTCCTCGAAAAGAGGGCCCCCCGCCTCCGAAGCCGCAACGCCCGCCTAAGGTTTCGAGGCGGAGGGAGGAAAAGACTCGCATGGCGAGCCCAACCTCCCCCAATAAGTCCTCGAAGGCGACAGCGCCTTCAGCGCTTTGTCCGGCCAACAGCGCCCGGGGTTCTGCCCCCGGGAAGCGTACGGCCATTCCCGTGAGGGTCTTCAATTCGAGGAGGGCCCCCGCGTCTCCTCCGAGCTAGGCCTGGAGGGCATATTCCTTGAATGGAATTGCCGTGGACTCCGGGCCAACTGGGAGGAGCTGCGGAGGCTCGTCTCGTCCCGTTCCCCGTTAGCTATTTTTTTGCAGGAGACCATGCTAGGTGCGTGCCCCCTCCCTGCCCTCCCGGGGTATAAGGGTCTTGCGACCCCACCACCGCGGGATGGCCGGGCTGGGGGATGCGCAGTTTACACCCGGCATGATGTCTCCGTTCTTCCTTTCTCTTTAGATACCTCCTTTCAGGCAGTGGCTGTGCAGCTGCACCTGGATAGGAGGTATACTATCATTTCTGCGTACATTCCACCGTCAGCTGACTTCGACGCGGGGGACTTCCGCCGCGTCGTGGCACGGTTGCCGAGGCCCTATCTCTTGCTTGGAGATCTGAACGGCAGGCATCCTCTCTGGTGAGATTACTCCATAAATCCCAGGGGACAAGTCCTTGCCGATCTGATCGAAGAGCTTGAGATGGGTGTCCTAAACGTGGATGAGTTTACGCATCACTGTCCGAGAACCGCTTCATTTTCTTGCCTTGACCTATCTTTGTGCTCTTCGGATGCACAGCCTGATTTTGATTGGGGGGTGGTCGATGACCTCCATGGTAGTGATCACTTTCCCATTCAAATATCATTTTCAGGGCAACTGCCGCCTGAGAGACCACCTCGGTGGTGCTTGGCGCGGGCGCGGTGGCCTGCATTTCAGGAAATGACTGAATTCTCTATCTCAGTCGAGGAGTTTAGGTCGGTAGATGAGGCCGTTGAGTTCTTCTCCGGCAACCTCATCGCCGTGGGCCTGACTACTATTCCTAGGACGTCTGGCCGTTTTGCACGCCGACCACTCCCATGGTGGTCGGCCGAGTGTGAGACGGCCCTCAAACAGAAGCGTTATGCCTACATGCGCTATAAGCGCCGCCCGAACGATTTCACTGTCGCTGAATTTCGTCGGGCTAGGGCTAGGTTCCGCTATATTTCGAAGCACGCCCGCCGCTCTTCTTGGCGGGCATACGTGTCTTCACTTAACGGGAAGACCCCTTTAGCTGATGTGTGGAAGCGAGTCAAAAGGATTCGGGGCAAGTTCTCGCAGGACCCCCCTCCCGTTCTCCAGGAGAATGGGACCGCAATCTCGGACCCCGCGTCCGTGGCGGAATCCTTAGCGACCGCTTTTTCCGCATTCTCTAGCCGTGATGCTGCTCCGCCAGCATTCAATGCACGTCGTGATGTCGCGGAAGGCCGCCGGCTGGACTTTACCTCCAGAGGCGGAGAACCCTTCAACGACAAGTTTACTGTGAGTGAGTTGCGTTCCGCTCTCGCTTCGTGCGCGGACACCGCCCATAGTCCGGACGATGTCCCGTACGCCATGCTTCGACACCTGGGTGAGCGAGGCATGGCCTTTCTGTTAGATTTGTTCAACAGGATCTGGGTGGAAGGTCTTCTCCCAGACTCCTGGCGAATCGCTACTGTGCTCGCCTTTCGCAAACCGGGGAGAGATCACTCTACTCCGACCGGTTTCCGCCCAATCTCTCTAACCTCTTGCGTGTGCAAGTTGATGGAGAAATTGGTAAATGTTAGATTAGCCTATTTCTTGGACAGCGGAGGCCATCTGTCTTCCGCACAGTGCGGCTTCCGCAAGTTCCACTCCACGTCGGATGCTCTGCTCCGACTGGAAAATGCAGTCTGCGAGGCTTTCCTTCGTAGACAGCACTACGCCACGGTCTTTTTCGATTTGGAGAAGGCCTATGATACCGCATGGCGATACGGTATTATGGAGACTCTCCACACGATGGGGGCGAGGGGACGCCTCCCAATGTTTATATCTGAATTTTTGCGAGATCGTCGATTCCGCGTACGGGTGGGGGGAGCTCTCTCCGGCCCAAAGGAGCAGGAAGAGGGTGTCCCGCAGGGAAGTGTCCTCAGTGTCACACTCTTTGCCCTGAGCATCAACGGCATCACCTCGGTGCTGCCGGAAGATGTTCTCGCTACGCTCTACGTGGACGACCTTTCGATCTCTTTTGGCGCGGCCCAGATGCCAACTCTGGAGCGTCGACTCCAACAGGCATTGAACCGCGTCTCTCGCTATGCCGAAGCGCACAGGTTTCGGTTTTCTTTGGCCAAGACTAAGGTGGTGCATTTCTGCCGCCATCCACGGCTTCACCCCGACCCAGATTTGTTTCTTAATGGGGTGCGCCTGGATGTGGTTGAGTCGCACCGTTTCCTTGGTCTTGTATTCGACCGACGCCTCACCTGGGAGGCTCATATTCGCAGCCTTAGGGTCTCTTGTACCCGCGCCATGGACATTCTCCGTTCCGTGACGTTCAGCGCTTGGGGCGCTGATAGGGCTACCGCCCTACTTTTTTATCGATCCTTTGTTCGTTCCAAGCTCGACTACGGATGCGAGCTTTATGCATCCGCAGCCGAGCGTTTATTGCGGAAGGTGGATTCGATCCACCACACCGGCCTTCGCCTTGCGACCGGTGCCTTCCGCACTTCCCCCATTGAGAGCCTGTTGGTCGATGCTGGGGAGATGCCACTCGCTCTGCGCCGCGTGCAGTGCATCACTCGCCTGTACGCGCGAGCCCGGCGCCTCCCTCAGTCGCCAACAGCTCTCACTGCATCCACAGCTGATCTCGATGGTGCCTATGCCGCCGAGAGACGCCAGTCATACCCTAAGCCCTTTGGGTTTAGGGCCAGGAAACTCCTTCGAGAGGTAGATATAGCTCTCGGGCCGGTGGCGCCCCTGGTTCTGCCCAGGACGCCACCCTGGAGGGTACCACATTTGGCTATTTGTCGCCACGCCTCTGCTCCCAAAGCTTGTACTGCGCCGGGAGTATTGCGTTCGACCTTTTTGGAGCACACATCGTGTCACGCTGGTACCGTGCCAGTGTATACGGATGGCTCCAAGTCCCAAGAGGGGGTCGGCTTGTACGCCGTATCCCCTCTGTTTGAAGTCAGCGGGGCTCTACCAGGCGCTGCGTCTGTCTTCACGGCCGAGCTGGTGGCAATACACCACTCGGTACGGGAGATTACGTGATGTGCCCGGTTCGGAGACCGGATTGTGATCTATAGCGACTCACAAAGCGCCCTGAGTGCTCTCGGGGCATTGGAATCTCCGCATCCCCTGGTTCGCGATATCCGTGACGCCACGGTTTTGGCGAGCCGGGCAGATGTCGAGATTGTCTTTTGCTGGGTTCCTGGACATGTAGGAATTGCGGGGAATGAGCGCGCCGATGAGGGCGCCAAAGAGTCCGCGAGGACTCAGCGACCGGACCAGCGTTTCGCTCTTCCTCACACCGACTACATGGCAGGAATACGGGCAGCTCTTCGGACTGCTTGGCAAAGAAGATGGGAGACGGTCGAAGGGAACCTAAAGTTGCGTGCCATTGCGCCGCGACTGTTCCCATGGACCTATCCCCCAATGCCGCGGCGGCTTCAGGTTGCTTTCTGTCGTCTCCGAATCGGACACACTCGTGTGACGCATCGCTATCTGATGGAGCGCTCGCCTGCGCCCTATTGCAACGACTGCGTCGTCCCCCAGACTGTTCGGCACATTCTTGTCGAATGTCCCAGTCTGGGTGATCTTCGCGCACGATACCTGTCCCAGTACCGGGATGGGCGGGGTCGCTACCGCCTGTCCCTTGTGCTCGGGACAGATTCGTGCACATTGACTTGTGGACTTATTGACTTCTTGGGAGAGGCCGGCCTTCTCCCTATTATTTAAGCAAGGTTTGTTTGTTGTTATTTTTTGTATTTGTTTTTTTTGTTTTTTGTTTGTTTTTTCCTTTAGTTGCACGCTCCTGCGCCGGGGGGACCTCTCCCCGACGCACCAGCTTGCTTCCTTTCCCCCTTTTGGGGTGTTGTTTTTTTTGTTTGTTTTTTTTTTCTCTTTAATTTATTTTAAAGTAGCCTAGAACTAGGCCAGTTTTAATACGGCGACTAATGCCCAAGTAGGCAGTCGCCAGATGAGCTCATTAAAAAAAAAAAAAAAAAAAAAATGTCGATGACCTCCATGGTAATGATCACTTTCCCATTCAAATATCATTTTCTGGGCGCGGTGGTCCGCATTTCAGGAAATGACTGATTTCTCTATCTCAGTCGAGGAGTTAAGGTCGGTAGATGAGGCGGTGAATTTCTTCTCCTGCAACCTCATCGCCGCGGGCCTAACTACTATTCCTAGAACGTCTTGCCGTTTTGCACGCCGACGACTCCCGTGGTGGTCAGTCGAGTGTGAGACGGCCCTCAAACAGAAGTGTTATGCCTACATGCAATATAAGTGCCGCCCTAACGATTTCATTGTCGGTGAATTTCGTCGGGCTAGGTTCCGGTGTATTTCGAAGCACTTCAGCAGAGGTGTGGAAGAGTCAAAAGGATTCGGGACAAGTTCTCGCAGGATCCCCCTCCCGTTCTCCAGGATAATGGGACCGCAATCTCGGACACCGCGTCCGTGGCGTAATCCTTCGCGACTGCATTCTCTAGCCGGGATGCTGCTCCTCCAGCTTTCAATGCGCGTTGTGATGTCGCAGGAGGCCGCCAACTGGACTTTACCTCCAGAGGAGGAGAACCCTTCAACGACAGGTTTACTTTGAGTGAGTTGCGTTCCGCTCTCGCTTCGTGCGCAGATACCGCCCCTGATCCAGACTGTCCCCTACGCCATGCTTCGACATCTGGGTGAGCGAGGCATGACTATTCTGTTTGATATGTTCAACAAGATCTGGGACAGCGGAGGCCATCTGTCTTGTGCACAGTGCGGCTTCCGCAAGTTCTACTCCACGTCGGATGCTCTGTTCCGACTGGAAAATGCCATCTGCGAGGCCATCCTTCGTAGACAGCACTACGCCACGGTGTTGTTTGATCTGGAGAAGGCCTATGATACCGCATGGCGATGCGGTATCATGGAGACTCTCCATGCGATGGAACGCCTCCTTATCTTTATATCTGAATTTCTGCGAGATCGTCGATTCCGCATACGGGTGGGGGGCCAATGGAGCAGGAAGAGGCAGGGTTGGCAAATAAAGCCCCCCAAATTTTCAAATCTTGGGTTTTTTCCCAAAACAAATGCTACAAGCATTAGAATAACATAGAAAAAGAATAGCTATCTCTATTTTTATATAATATTAATAATTACTTAGTTTAATAATTATATTATAGTAAGAATAGATCACAATAACAGATCACTGATCAAGAATTTGGGGTACCCATGTCCCATGATAGCTATAACCTGTAGAAGGAGAGATGAATTATTATGTGTCAGTATCAGAGAAATAACCTTAATTTGATACGTATTTGTTGAAATTCTAAACATAAATATGAATTTTAAATAAAATAATAAGTAGCATTTATTTCTTGAAAAAAACCCCCACCAAAACCCGGGTTTTTTTATTTGCCCACCCTGGGAAGAGGGTGTCTCGCACTCTTTGCCCTGAGCATCAACGGCATCACCTCGGTGTTGCCGGAAGATGTTCTCGCTACACTCTACCTGGACGACCTTTCGATCTCTTGGCGTGGCCCAGATGACAACTTTGGAGCGTCGACTCCAACAGGCATTGAACCGCGTATCTGGGTATGCCGAAGCGCACAGGCTTCGGTATTCCTTGGCCAAGACTAAGGTGGTGCACTTCCGACGCCATCCACGGCTCCACCCTGACCCAGATTTGTTTCTAATTGGGGTTTGTTTGGATGTGATCTTTTCCTTAGTCTTGTATTTGACCGACGCCTCACCTGGGAAGCTCATATTCGCAGCTTTAGGGTCTTTGGTACCCGCGCCATGGATATTCTTGGTTCCGTGACGTTCAGCGCCTGTGGCGCTGATAGTGCCACTGCCTTACTTTTCTATCGATCCTTTGTTCGTTCGAAGCTCGACTACGGATGCGAGTTTTATGCATCCGCAGCCGAGCGTGTATTGCGGAAGGTGGTTTCGATCCACCACACCGGCCTTCGCCTGGCGACCGGTGCCTTCCGGACTTTCCATATTGAGAGCCTACTAGTCGATGCTGGGAAGATGCCACCTGCTCTGCGCCGTGTACAATGCATTATTCGCCTGTACGCGCGAGCCCGGCGCCTCCCTCTATCGCCAACAGCTCTCACTGCATCCGCAGCTGATCTCACGGTGCCTATGCCGCCAAGAGACGCCAGTCATACCCTAGGCCCTTTGGGTTTAGTGCTAGGAAACTCCTTAGAGAGCTAGGTATTGCTCTCGGGCCGGTTGCGCCCCTAGTTCTGTCCAAGATGCCACCTTTGACTATTTATCCCTACGCTTCTGCTCCCAAAGCTTCTACAGCGCCTGGAGTATTGCGTTCGGCTTTTTGGGAGCACACTTCTTGCCACGTTGTAACCGTGCCAGTGTATATGGATGGCTCCAAGTCCCAAGAGGGGGTCGGCTTCCACGCCGTATCCCCTCTGTTTGAAGTCAGCGGGGCTCTGCCAGGCGCTACGTCTGTCTTCACGGCCGAGCTGGTTGAAATTCACCGCTCGGTACGGGAGATAACGCGACGTGCCATGTTCGGAGCCCAGATTGTGATTTATAGCCACTCACAAAGCGCTCTGGGTGCTCTCGGGGCATTGAAATCTCCGCATCCCCTACTTAGCGATATCCGTGACGCCACGGTTTTAGTCAGCCGGGCGGATGTCTAGATTATCTTCTGCTGGGTTCCTGGACATGTAGGAATTGCGGGGAATGAGGGCGCCAAAGAGTCCGCGAGGACTAGGCGACCATACCAGCGTTTTGCTCTTCCCCATCCGATTACATGGCAGGAATACGGGCAGTTCTCCGGTCTGCTTGGCAAAGAAGTTGGGAGACGTTCGAGGGGAACTTAAAGTTCCGTGCCATTGCGCCGCGACTCTTCCCATGGACCCCCCCCCCCCATGCCGCGACGGCTTCATGTTTCTTTCTGTCGTCTCCGAATTGGACGCACCGCCATTTGATGGAGCGCTCGCCTGCGCCTTATTGTGAAGACTGCGTTGTCCCACAGACTGTTCGGCACATTCTTGTTGAGTGTCCCAGTCTGGGTGATTTTCACGCACTTTACCTGTACCGGGACGAGCGGGGTCGCTACCGCTTGTCCCTTGTACTCAGGACTGGTTCGTGCACACTGACTTGCGGACTATACGACTTTTTGAAAGAGGCTGGCATCCTCTACTTTATTTGACCGTTTGTTGTAGGTCGCATGCTCCTGCGCGGGAGGGGGGCTACCTCCGACGCTGGAGCGCGCTTCCTTCTTGTTACCTTTTTGCTTTGCTTTTAGCCTATGATCTTTTATCCTTATTTGTTATTTACTTGTTATTTGTCTTTTTAGTATAGCTTAGTCGTAGTCTAGTGAGTACGGTGACTTATGCCCAAGTAGTCAGTCGCCAGATGGGCTCCTTAAAAAAAAAAAAAAAATGATGCTCTTGAATAATAACCAAGGCGGAGTTCAGTTTCTGAGTCCTTGTTTTGGCATGGATTCTCTTGAACTGCAGCTCTCTGTGTTAATATATTTTGGTCTTCCTGATTATAATCAATGTTCCTCGGGGAAGATCAAAATCACAATTCTTAAACTTGCTAGACTATGCTTGATATTTGCATCAGCATACACACTAAGTATGTTCTCCATTACATGTGTGGCATTTTTGTCTTATGTCAAATATGATACACTTTAGTTTCTTTGTCATTCAACAAAATAAAATACGAATTAAGTCAACCTAAACAACTGTCAATCTGATATCTGAACATACATTGACCTTTAAAACCGATAACTTCTGTGGCGCTTGAATTGTTCATTCATAACATACTTCTGATACAGTTAAAAGCTCATTGTATAAGGGGAGTACTTAAAATGGATTAAAAAAAACTGGTTGGCCGATCGCAGGCATAATTAATAGGATTAACTCAAGTTGGGGATCGTTCCCAAGCCGTGGCCCTCAGGGTTCAGTTCTTGGTCCATTCTTGTTTCTATGCTATATCAACGATCATGAGAGTAATTATATAAAATTTGCGATTGATACAAAATTAGGAAATAGAGCAATGTCGCTTTGATTTAGTACATTTACGAAGTGGCGTAGTAGTGGAATGGGCAAAAAATGCCAGATAAATTGCATTGTAGAGAACTGGCATCGTGCATCTGTTCCCAAAGCTTCTAAAGCACCGAGAGTACTGCGTTCGTTTTTTTTAGAGTACTACAATCCCGAGAAAGTTTATATCAGCAGTCATAATCTACCCAGGGTTACATTGAAAAAAAGAGTTGCGTGTATTAATTTTTGAGCGACCTAAAGGTTTCAAATCAGCGTGTTAAAAAGCATTGCCAAAAGCAAAGCCATTGGAAACCATAGCCAGGAATTTTGTAGATAAATCGAAGGATATTATTATTCTCTCATTATGTAAAACGCTTGTCAGACCTCACTTGGAATATGCGGTTCAACTTTGATCTCATCTGCAAAAAAGAAGACCTTCGAACTTAGATATGAATCATTTGAAGTCAGACAGAGATCTTAATTAATCCCTGAACTTAAACACCGATCATTTGCTTCCCCTTCCCCCAACATATTTGCACTGCGATAACTCAGACTTTTTCTAGAAAGAAGATTGCGTATAAATAATTATAATTTACATTCTCTTTTCCGTCTTTGCCCCTCTGTAATCCTTTACATTCGCCTCATCGTGATCTCATAGTCGTCGAATGTCGTAGCGGCGCTTAGATGACTGACGTTTCACCGTACATGAACCAGCCACTAAATGGATTAGTCTCTCTAAAGCGATTTGAGCAGTGCGTTGCGTCATCCCTCCGAGAGCGTGTGTGGGAGGAGACATTAAAAAAAGAGGGAGACCCTCTGCGTCAGGAAATTGCTGATAAATTTTGTAAATAGATGTGGGGGGGGGGGAGGAGTGAAAATATGGAATGCACCTAACATAAATCCGCCATCATTACACAAACATCGAGCCCTTCAAATTCTGGGGCCAAACTTTGATGATACACCTTCCACGTCATACACGGGTCGTCTTGACAAAGCTCCGATACGCTCACGAGCCAAAGCCGAACTGCACCGGCATGGCGCACAAAGATATCTGTACCCGCCGTTACCAGGAACCAGACGTATTCACAACATACCCGATACTTGCAAACACACGACAAAATCTAGATACGGGGCGAATGAACCTCTTGCAGTAAGTAGCCATGGTGACAAGTGCTGCTGTTTCGTGTACACTCGTTTTTAGTGCAGTTCCCGATGACGGTGGGCGTCCACTGGATCACCTTAGCAGGCCTCTTTCCTTTTGGTTTTTCTTTGAAAAACAAAATCTCTCCGCTGAACACCGAAATAAATACAACCCTACTTATAAAGTAGTATAATAATTAGTTCAGGATTTGTGTGGCTTCCTCGGAAACTCGTGTGGCTTCTTGGCAAGAAGTATCTCGTCAGTCCTTAATTCTGCTCGTGGGCAGAAGCGGTGGTATTAACGCTCTTGACACCTCTGCTCGCCTCGGAGCAGGATGATTCAAATTTATTATGTCGGTGCTAATATCGTTCGTGTAGCGAATGTAAGCTAGCTTTCCTGTTTATAATTTGAAACATTCTTGTTTAAGCGTTAATTTTACTATTTGGGGTGAACCTTGGGTTGGTATCATGACCAATACGCGTGGCGGAGGAAGGCCGCCACTGCGATGGATGGAGCCAAAGGTGTTAACGGTGTTTGTCGGAGGGGGTGCCAAGATTAGGCAGTGTTCCATTAAGTGCTGAGAATTTTCGCTGCAGTGGTTGCACCTGGGGCAGGTTGTGTGGTTGGTTTGCTTTTCTGCGGTGGGTTTGTTTTGTTGTTTTTTTACCTGCTGATTTTACCACTCATTTGCTTTCTCAGTTAGGATCTACTGTTTAACGTGGGATCAGAAACACGGATTTGTGGCCTATAGCCGACGCGAAGTCAGCTTAAGTGTTGCTTAACTTCGCCCAACATGAACCACGTTTCCATCTGCTTATCTGTCTTTCCCTCCCACATCAGCATCGAAGGTGCTCGAAGACTATTGCGGTATCGAGCCGTTCCGGTATCCGGAGGAGGAGATCGAAACCCGACCACCACTCAACATCTCGGACGCGGTTAAGAATGAACTCTATTCAACGGACCCTTCGACGATCCTTGGCGGTAAGATGACCTCCCTTTCGACCAAGCCAAACTTCTGTAGTAAAGGGGACCGAATGGCTCCAACTATTCAAAGATGCCCAATTAAACAAGCTCCCCGTGTCCGCATTCCTCCCCCTCACCCTTTATGCCCTCCTTTTTTTCCGAGCTTTTCCCTAACCTTCTGACAGATTCACCCCCATTGGGCTCCCATGGGCACTGGTAGGAGTTACATCCCTTTTCGGCCCTAATGCTAATGCCTATGAGGATCTGCGGCTATATATCTTACACTTCTGCTGGATACGACCTCGTTGCTATTGCGCTTAATATTTAAAACAACCCCTCCCTCAGATTTCCGCTTGTAAGTTTTAATTAATTAAATCTTTCGCACAGGAGTTTTGGTCTTCCTTTTCGTCGCACTGCTGTGCATGGGGTGTCTGATTGGACGCTACGTGGCTCGCCACAAGGGGGATTACCAGACCCACGAAGCCGAAGGGGCAGATTTGGCCCCTGACGCCGATTGGGCGGTTCAACATAGTCGAACTGGACCGCAGGTCAAGAAGAACACGGAGATGTATATATAATACCGAGAAGAAAAAGAAAAGGACCGCGCGTATTTTAATACACCGCTGTGCTGTGGATGTAATCTCTGAATTCGATTTTAAATGTAACAAAGCAATTTGAAAATTGCCCCTAATATAAGTTTAGCTAAGGAAAATCTCCTTAAGAGATCCTACAGGCGACTCCTCTTTAAATATTGTATATTTGTTAGCTATTTTTTGTAGCCATACTTTAATGTGATGGATCAGATTATTAGGCAATCAACGATAGGAAACATATTCCGTCAGGCAGTGCCGTTTCAATTTCCAGTCAAAAGCAGCGTGACCTAACACTTGTCAGTATTAGCGAAGATAAATGTGAACCGTTTAAGGTTATGGAGTGTTCACTTAATGTGATCATTTTACTAACCATAAGAAGGAGAGGTGTGTTCTAGTTTATGATTTTTCACAAAAAGTAAATCAGTTTTGTGAAGAATTCATGAATAAGGAACTATCGATTCAGTGTGTTGGCTCGGTATTTTAGCATTCCCTTTATTTACCAAAGGCATTTTTTATTTAAGCTTCTTTTTTTTCTATTTCAATTCCTAGTGGCTGTTTGTAGCTGCCATTTCCGACCTACTGCTCCCAAATCTCTTAATTATTGTTAGTGCCTTTTGAATCTCAGCAAATTTATTACTTAAATGAATCTTTAAACTTGATATCTGCATGTATCGTTATTTTCCAATGTGCATTAATTTTGTGATGTATAAACTAACAAATTTAGGACGAACTTTATTAAATTTTATAAGAAAATTAGAATTTTGCTTATTCCGAATCGCGCCCACAAATTATCTGTGTGTTGGTTAGCTTCCCGATGTTAAGCGTGGAAAAAAACAAGTGGGTAAGGGTGATTGTGGAAAGACATCGCCACAAGGAGCAGTGAATGAGCACCACCCTTAAAAATGGGCATGCAAGTAACCCCCCCCCCCCCATCTTCTATGGTCTCAATTCTCTTACTCCACTTTTCTTAGATCATACATCACTTTCCCACACTATCCAACCACCTCTGTCCAAAGACACATTTTTCTCACTTTGTACCAATAGGGTCGATGTGCTATAGCTTCTCGTCCAGTCAGGGGTCACCCCTGGGTATAAGGCTGCAATCACGCCCTCACACACACCCTGCATGCACTATTGGTATACACAGTACCACTCTCTCCTCATTCAGCCCTTTCAAACACTCAGCGCATAAGCAACCCAGCTTTTACGCGGTTTTCCATCCCTTTGCACACCCTGATACTCTTGTATGTATTTTCTCTGTATATTTCCCTTTATTCTTACGCCAAACCTCATTCACACAAATCAAAATCTCTTCTCGTTCCTCATTCCATTTATCCTTCACACACCAAGCCTCCCTCTCAAGTTGTCCATTTGTACTGTTCTCACTCGAGATCTTTTCTTCAATACCAGTTTCGTTCCCATACACAAACGTTGGCACCAGCCTACTTTCATACAGCTTCTTGCCACAGTCCACACTCGAACCCTTAGCATTCCCTTATGCTCTGATCGCCCTGAGACTTTCCTACTATTTCAAACTTTGTGGTCGCAATCTGCTTCACTTGTATACTTTCAATCACGCTACATAGCAGTTATTCTTGGGTAAAATGACCGACCTTGTCACACCATCGGCTTTGTGCATTTACTTTTAGCTCCCTTTTCAGCCACTCACCCTAACATTAATACCCCTTTCATTCCACTTCGTACTTCTCACCCACCTGGGTGAAACAGCGGAAAACATTTAATAAAATACACCCAGCCAACCGATCTAAAACCACTCACTCCTTCAGCCTAACACCTTATAAACTACCCAAACCGCACACAACTACGCACTACACACAATACCTCCTCCCTTAGGGGCCTATAGACGCACAGGGAGCGTGGGGCACTCCTAGGGACCGCCCACCTAGCAAAGGAGAGAGAGGTTAGAACCAGCCATTATGCTTCTCTGCACGATCCATGAATCCACTACAGACTACACTTCATCCCTTGTTTGTTTCATCTCTCTCAGAGCAAATAATTGATTCACTACCCGCTCTAAACCAACCTTGCCCATCCTCTATCAATTCTTCAGTTAAGCTTCGTATACGCCTTAACATGTATACAGGGTGTAACCCCCCCCCCCCCCAAAAAAAAAAAGAAGCTAGGGACATGAAATAAAAACAAATGAAAGATTATTCTTCTATCTATCGATACTTATTCTTTCTAAAAATCGTCTTTAGTCATTTAATGAGTCGATTAAGGCTTTAAAAAAATAATGTAAAAAACGTCTTATTTTCTAAAATGCAACCTTTAAAAAAGTTCAAAATTTTAAACTAAGTTTAAATTTTAAAGAATAGTTCAATATGCCCTATTTTATGGTTTCTCTTGCTGAATCATCTCAAAACAAAACATCCAGCTTTTTTTATTCATCAAGGCGTTAAAATTACGTCTGCTTACTATTGTAATGAAGTTCTGTGTCCAATGTTATCAGGAAAAAAAAAACAATAACATTTTTCATTACTAGGGCAAGGACGAATATGCTCCATAAGCATGCTATATATGCAGTTTCATTTTATTATAAATCTGTGGATTAAATGTTTCAAATAAAAACAAAGATAATAGTGTTGAAAGCAAATGCATTTTAATTTATTTGCAACAAACACCACCTAAAAAATAACTCATTTATATAAATGCGTTACATATAACACATTGACTGCTAAGCCCATAACAGTAAAAATGTCGTTGCAGCCCCAATTTTTTTTTTCTAATTATATTGGTATCAGTGTGGGAAGTTGCATGGTATAAATCGTTCTGCCAACAACTTCTAAAATTTGTAGATGTGCAAGAGGCCAAAGAAGGAGAAGAAAATGTAGATGAACAAGGACCAGCTAGAAGGAGTAAGAAGATGAAAGGAGAAGAAACCACTGCCAATCGCGTGGCATACAATAAAGGAAAAGTTGGCATTGATATCTCTGATCAAATGAAATCCTTGCCTGAGAAAAGGGATAAAATGGTATAGAAAGTTGGCGATCAAAATGCTATTTGGAATTTGTATAGCAAATGCTTTCATAATCTACAAAAAAGCAACAGGAAAGCTTATAAAGATCAAGAAATTTACAGAGAAAATTATTGAAAAGCTATTGGGCCTTGATAGACATCCTCCATGTCTGCAACAGGTGAATATCTCTAATCATTTTTCTAGATTTCAGAGTCAAGGCAGGTGGGAAGAAAGTGAGGAGAAAATGCAACAGATGCTACGAGACCAAAGGTGCAGAAGGTGGTGGAAGAGATCTAGCTAGAAGTTTATCAAACACTGAACACATTCTGCAAAGGTTGCCCAGGTGAACCATACCTCTGCATGTCATGCTTCAAATCCATCCACGGGCAATGATGTAATATAAGCCAAAATAATGATAAAATTAGTAAATAATCGTAATAAATAATTTATTATTTTTTTTTAAGAAAAAAAATAATGGGTTTCATCATCCAACTGGCTTCTCGTGCCGGAACTTGGCTTCAATGTCAAAAACTTTGGCTTGAAACTAAACGGTGGATAAATTACAAAATATTTTATTTACAGGCCACTGACATGCACCACAATCTTTCTCAGCAGCCACACTATTCAAATAACATAGGTATTTACCTTCACTGGCAAGCAATGTGGTTACCGCAGCTAATATTGAAAGTTATTTGGCACTCATGTGGCATGCATATGTGCATGCCACGGCAGTCAAAGTATTAATTATGATATGGTGCCGTAGATTCTCAAAATGGAAGCTGCTACTGTTGTCTGCTAGGATATTCTTGTATTGAAAGAAGACTACGTCACAAGATACGACAGGATTTTTTTTTTTTTTTTTTAAGAGCTCATCTGGCGACTGCCTACATGGGGAGATACGACAGGAGCATACTGTAGACACACGGGATCATCTGGAGTGTAGTCCTATAACACACCCTCGCTGGCGCTGTTGTCGATGTCGAGTGATCTCTGAACTGATTTCAATGTTGCGAAGCCTTTGTTTTTTTGTCATAATTTGTTTATATTTGGTTGAATATTCTGGGTAGCTTAAACTATCCAACTTGTCTTAATTTTTTTTAAAAAGTGAAATGCAGTCTTCAAAGCAAGGCCTCTTTTCTCTAGTTTTGTAATAGTAGATGGTAGCGATGCAAAGTTGGCTGCAATATTTTGCAAATGTCGTTTAAGGTTTGGGTTTTCAAAAGTTTTCTGATAGCCAGAAATACATCGAGCATCTGATGGGTCAAATGAAGCAATGATCTCACTAATTTCAATGTAATGATGAGCGTAATATATTGCTGCCTCAATCCATGTACCCCATCATGTAATAGAAGGTGATGGTGGGAGGTTCAGGTCTGGATGCATTTCTTTGAATTTTTCAACCCTTTCTGGTGATTTTATAAATGTTTTCTTTATGTTTGAAATGAGATCATCCACATCGTTGTATTTGGACCTTACAAGCTCTGCTATTCTATGCAAGGCATGTGCAAGACAAGTTACATGCATCATTTTTTGGATACAATACGTTTAAGCTCCCCATGGCCTTGTATATGTATATACGGTGCTGCATCAGTACAGACAAAAATTACATGCTCGTAATGTACGTTGTTGGGCCATAGCTGGTTAACGGAGTCATTGAAGAAAGCTGCCAAGGTCGAATGATTTACTTTTTTTAGTGTACTTACATTAAATAAGTAGCACTTATCCTTCTCTTCCTCCACTCCCAAGATACCCAAAACAAAACAAGCACCACATCTGTTGTCTCATCCATGTAAACCCATATTTTCTTCTCTTTAGCTTTTTTACTCAGAGAAAACGTTGTATCTTCGAATAAGTTTGATATATAATGTTTGCTAATTATCGAAAGGATGTGGCATTTTCATGTGTGTGTACTCTTCCATAAATGTCTTCAATGATTCATTGTTCAACTTGTTTAATGGCATGTCAGCTTTAATGAATGCCTTCGTTATTTTTCTGTTAAATTCCTGCTGATGTTGACACTGAAGAGTAGATGTAGATGATCATGTTTGGCTTTCATCCATCTCTGCTGGTATGACGTCATGTTGTCGGACGGCTTAGTCATGCTTGTTGGTCTTGAGATGCTGAACAAGCTGGTACCTCTTCTTGTACGCTACTCTGCAACGAGAGTAAATGCAGAACAAATCTCCACCAATGACGTCGAATTCGTTATATCCTTCTGCATACATATGTAGCAATTGAGGAGTTTTCTCGACCTTGGACATCTTGATGTAATACGGACTTCTGCCCAGGCGTTCGGCTCTTCATGCTTGTTCTGCAAGATTCCAGAGAATGAATCGTGGGCCGCTGTTCCGACCCTGATGTTAAGATGATGAATGCGCAACCAACCGAATGTTTGGTTCGAAAAAGTGGTGCTCAACCGGAGAAATATTTGACAATACATAACATAATAATGAGTAGTGAGACATCTTATAATATGTTACATATTGTACGTAGTATAGAATGTGATGTAACAAACGAAGTTGGATCTATCCATACAAAAAACAGCTAGATATTAGAGAGTTAGTTATCATGGACCTCCATATCACTTCATTTCTTCTTCTCATATATACCAACATAGTAATATAGCCTAAAAGTAACCATTTAAGCAAAATATAAATGTAAAACAGTATTGTAAACATATTAATTATATTGCTTATATTTGAATGATTTATTGGAATTATCGGTGGAATGATATGCTGCATAAGGTAATGCATATGCAAAAACGATTTGGTCCTTGCCCTACGTAGTCATTACTAATTGTCAAGCTTTTATCGAATCAAATAATTGCCCCCCCCCCCACATGCTGTCTAGATCTAAATCCCATCGACTGCTTCGTGTGGTCTGCCTTGGAGAAAAAAATTCTACCACGGTCAAAATCCGCGATGTGGAGCATCTGCGTGAACGAATTCAGGCTGCATGGGAGGATTTTTCACAAGTAAAAATTGAAAAGGCAATTTCAAAATGCAAGTAAAGATTACAGGCTGTGGTTGACCATAAAGGAGGGCATATTAAACCACTTATTAAAATTTTAATTTAGTTTAAAATTTTGAGCTTTTTTAAAAGTTGCAATTTAGAAGAAAAAATAATTGCATAATTTTTTAAATGCTAATTAACTCATTGACCTTAAGACGATTTTTACAAAGAATAAGTATTTATAAATAAAGGATTCATCTTTCATTTGTTTTTATTTCATGTCTAGGCCTAGCTGCAATGGTTAGTGAGAGATTGCTTCTCAACTAAGGCCCAATTTCTTTGGGGGAGCCACCTTGTATATTTTTATACACTACCTGCAACACTCAACAGACATCTCCCTGTAGTTCTTGCACTCCCCTTTACCCTTAGACAACGGTACTTTCTCACCATTCTTACACTACTAAGGCACACTTACACTTTCAAATGCCTTACCAGACCACGTCAATATGTACTAGTTTCCCTGTAGGGTGGGCGCGCGTCAAAGCCCGCCCCTACCACTTTTATCACAGATAGCAGTTTCCAGGTGGGGCAGAGCATCCAACGTGGAGTGGAAGTTCGGAGCAGCATCTCGGCAAGAAAAATGAAGAAGGCGGTTGTGAAAGACTCCGCCACGGACGCGGGGTCCGAGAATGCGGTCCCGTTCTCCTGGAAAACAGGAGGCGGGGGGTCAATTTTCCCCGAATTCTGACTCTTTTCCATATGTACTTAGGCATGAGGGGGCGTTCCGTTAATTCACCGATGGTTAAATCGTTCAGGCGGTGTTTATAGCGCATCCAGGCACATCGCTTCTGTTTGAGGCCCGTCTCACACTAGGCCGACCACTTAGTATGCGGAGCGTGTGCAAAAAGACCAGCCGTTCTAGGAATAGTAACTTTGCCCACAGCGACTTGAATTCCTCGAGTGGGATAGATAAATCAATCATTTCCTGAAATTCGGACCACTGCGCCCGCTACAGGTACCAACGAGGCAGTGGACAAGAAAACGAAAGCCGGAAGTCCGCGTCGAAGTTGCCTGACGGTGAAATGTACGCAGAAATAACAATATACCTCCTATCCGAGTGTAGCTAAACTGCGACTAGTTGAAAGGAGGTGTTATAGCATATAGAAGAACGGGACCATTAGGACAGGTGTAAATTGAGCATCCTCCTGCATGGACCCCTTCCCGTGGTGATTGGGCCTCAAAACCCTTATACTACAGCAGAGTGGACAGGGGGCACGCGCCCGACATGGTCGTCTGCAAAAAAAAAAATAGCTAAAGGCAACGGGAGGAGACAAGCCTCCCGGTTGGCCAGGAGTTCACACCAATTCCATTGAAAAAAATATGCCCCCTTTGATCTAGCTGGAAGGAAATGTCGGGGCTCTCTTCGAAGAGAAGACCCTGACGGAAAACGTCGCACGATTCCCGAAGACAGAAATCAGGCCACTGTCCTGTCGCCTTCGATGACTTATTAGAGGAGGTTGGGCTGCTCCCTCCGCCTCGAAACTTTTGGTGGGCGGTATTCGAGATGGCCTCAAGACTACCTTCAGGGCGTTTGCCTCCTTTGAGTCTAACGTCTATGTGGAAGGCGGGGCCATTTCGCTTTATGGGAAACGGTCACGTTAGGGGAAGGGGTTGGCTGGTTGGTAAAGAGGTGCCTTGGCGCACACTGCACGGTGATCGCGCCGTAAACAATGTATTTAGGTGGTTTGCATGGCAGTGGTAGGTGATATAAATGGAAATTGTATGAATGGTAATAATGAAATTGTGCCCAAGGTTAGTAAAAAGGTTTTTTATAATTTGCAAGAGTCGTTTTTTTCTGTGTAGCAGATGATTCCACTTCCGTCAAGATGAATATTTTCGGGTGTGAGTGCTAGTCGGAGGGTGGGGAGGGTCCCTCCACTGTCTCAATTCGCCTATAAGGTGTCTAATCGTCAGAGGGACGATAGTCTTCACAATAAGGGGGGTAACCTCCTTCCATTAAGAAGCCATGGGTCAATCTTGAATGAGCAATACGGAGTCGGCATACCGACACTTCCTGTTGGCGTGTAAGGCCCTGAGGCCGCCATCTTGATAGAGACGGAAAGATCTGGCTGCCCAGATTTCGCGGATAGCACCCCCAATTGCGATTGTATAATCCTCACAAGGGAGAGGGACGTGGCCGGGCCTTACCGATCGAAGAGCTGCGGTCTTTGCGTCTGCATTGGCCTTTTCATTTCCGGCGACGCTCACGTGGGCGGGTACCCAGCAGAAGGAAATTCTCCGTCCGCGGTGGGCCTCTGTGGACTAATTCCCTAATCTCCAGGACGAATGGGTTGAGGATGGCCATTTTCTGCAACGCTTGAAGGCTGAGTCCTGGTTTTAGCCGAAGCTGGATGTGAACCCTTCGTATCGCTACTTCTACCAGGGGGGCGCCCGGAGTGGGTAAAACCCGCAAAGGGTTCCGAATGGGTGCAGAAGCGACCGTGCTCGTATACCTGGAGGGGCCAGGAGCAATCTCTTTTCTAAAGTTAAGGGCTAAGACGTCCTCACAAGGGAGAGGGACGTGGCCGGGCCTTACCGATCGAAGAGCTGCGGTCTTTGCGTCTGCATTGGCCTTTTCATTTCCGGCGACGCTCACGTGGGCGGGTACCCAGCAGAAGGAAATTCTCCGTCCGCGGTGGGCCTCTGTGGACTAATTCCCTAATCTCCAGGACGAATGGGTTGAGGATGGCCATTTTCTGCAACGCTTGAAGGCTGAGTCCTGGTTTTAGCCGAAGCTGGATGTGAACCCTTCGTATCGCTACTTCTACCAGGGGGGCGCCCGGAGTGGGTAAAACCCGCAAAGGGTTCCGAATGGGTGCAGAAGCGACCGTGCTCGTATACCTGGAGGGGCCAGGAGCAATCTCTTTTCTAAAGTTAAGGGCTAAGACGTCCCAGGCAACACCGGGCGCGCCAGAACAAAGTCCTTAGCCTCGCGAAATGAGAGACGATCCGTAGCCTGAACGGCCAGGATTTCCTTCTCCAGAAGATGAGCACCACATTGCTTCGAAGGGGGTGCGGTTCACCGCAATTGACACACTTGTCAATGCACGATATGGACTAATCGTGTACAGCCTTGGAGCAACTTACACAGACTTCAGGTAAGCCAAACAATACACGTCTACAGGAGCGATTCGTATAGCCAAAGCGTTGGCAGTAATTTCACCTCAGCGGCAGTGGCACGAATGTCTTCACGCGGTAGCGATATCAACTAGCACACATTGACTCAGGAAGCCTATCACGGTGGAACGTGACTAAGAATGTAGTGGTGGGTCTCGAGGCCCCTCCCTGTTTTCTCGTCACACGTTCGACCTTGACCGCTCCATTGTCAGCCCGTTCTAAGGTGATGTAGTAGTTGAGTATTTAGTTAGGAGTTCACCTCCCCGTCTATCGAGTAGTACGCGAGTTCTTTCACGTATACCACTGTTTTCATGAAGTTCATGGTAGAGTGCAGCGTTCCATTCACCGGCGAACCATAAAGTGTCCGAGGTCCACTAATCACGGCCGCCTCGGAGGGATCCGATGCATTTGCTAGAAGGATCTCGTCCGTGAAACGGGTTACCTTCGGCTCTCTACCAATCAAGCTAGTTAATGCTCTCCTCTGATGGATCATCTTGTCCTTGTCCAACATGCTGCCATTAGTAGAGCGAATAACCAGAAAACCTTGAAGCCAGAGGGCTTGAAAACGCCAGGTAGTCTCAATGAGGGTCTGAGGCTCCGCTCAGCGCACTTGCTACTTTGGCGCCTCGAGGCCGGAGGTGCAATAATATCCAACGAAATGCAGTGTCCAACCTGAGCATCCTCCAATGATAAAATATAATAATGTAGTACAAATCAAAGAAAATCAAACTCTGAAGAAACATGCATCAATTATAACAAGATCAAGTCAACCAACATCATCTGTAAGTTCATTTGCCCCAATTGTGACTGCAATCTTTGCTCAAAATCAAGTTATTTTGGAATGACTATGACAACCCTCTCTAACCATACATTTGCGGAATGGAGTTCCAAAAATACAAATGAAAACCAAACATAATATACAAATTTCAAAAGACAAACTGGTGAACAATACAATTATAAGACAAAGAAGTGATACTATATGCCTTTTGATATTAGAAGCATTGATGATAACAGAAGAAAAACCAAAATGTAAAGGCATGAGTGCTCAAGATCTTGAGTGAATGGCTGAACCTAAAGCTCTTATTTAGACTCGTTCTATAAAAGAAGACACATTTTCTCTCCCGGTGCAGCCTACACTCAACTTCCACATTAAGAAGACTACCCAGAAGATACTCACTCAGACCAAAACTTTACCTTACTATTCTACCTTGTTTCAGCCCTCAATGTTGGGTCCATTCATTTTCAACCTACCTGAAAGACTCAAGAAAGGACTAAGAACGGTGGAAAGCAGTAAAAAGAAATATAAATTGGTACTCAAATAAAAATATACATATATATTGTGAGAAAGGAAGGACTCCCGATTGATGCATATGTATCCTACTCAGCCCATGGTACCGTACATATAAAAGTTAAAAATCATGAAACCTAAAAAATATATTTTAAAAAGTTAATTGTAAAACCTGCCCATTTTAATTGTGGACCAAGTTCCCCAATTGGATAGTGAAATTCACATAAAGATCAAAATGATAATTGCTGGCAAACCCGAAGGCACTAGGGACCAGTCTATATTAGTGAGTGAAGGTGAAGTAAGAGCTATATTATTGCATTTTCCCACCAACTGGTCAATAGGGAACCCTTCATGGCCAAAGAGAGCCTCCCACAGTCTATCAGGGGAGTGTGGAATGAACATGCCATCAGCTGGTTCCTAGATGGAAAAGTGATGGAAGGGGTGTCAAAGAGATGGCAGTGTTGTGATTGATGTGCAATGTGATGCACACAGCTAGAGCTGTCTGTGTACATCCAACAAGCTAGATGTACCACCTGAGTAGTTGCAACTCCCTGTGAATGCCAAATTCTGTCTGCTCTCACTAGGAATTGAACCTAGTACCTAGGGGTTGGAATCCAATAAGGTAGCAAAAGCTTATATTAAAAATAAATTACATTTATTGATAAAAAGCTTACCTCATAACATAGAAATATATATATTTTTTTTTAAATTAACCACAACAACACTATCGATGCTTTATACTTTTATTTAATGCCTCTAAATTCAAAGGACCACCCCACAGGTTTGAAAAAATCTTTCTTTCATTAGCCAGACTATCCTCAAAATTCAAATCCCTCGCCCCAACAAGTATCTTCTTTAAATCTTGTATCACAGTGTAATGGTGGATAAGTCTATCAGCCAACCAGTTCTTTGTTTCTTGAAGTTGAGCCTCTTCATCCTGTTCTTTAATTATATGGTCGGCAAGACCAATTCTTAGTGCTTCTTCAGCTGCCACTTTCCGACTTGTACTCAGAAGATCAAGTGCAGTTTGAAAACCCAATAACTTAACAAGCCTAGTGGCACCTGCCCATCCAGGGACCAAACCCATTTTTCCCTGTACAAAGTGGACTTGTCCACATGTGGAAAAAACCCTAAAGTCTGTTGCAGTGGTTAGTTCTGCCCCTCCTCCCATGGCTCTGCCATTCACAAGACATACAGTGATCAGAGGAAGGCAGAACAAACGAGTAAGTGTTTTATGCATGAAGGTTGACATCAAAGCCCCATCAACTGTAAGAATTCCCCCAGTTTGGGACGTATCACCTCCCGAACAAAAAATGTTTCCAATAGATTTTAAGATGACACCTTTTCCTGTATGCCAATTTTCCAGTTTGGTAATAGCAGCTTCCAACTGTACCATCATAGAACCTAAAAAGATATAGAGGAATAATGAGCCCATTAATTAATTTCTAATAATCATGATTGAAAAAAGATCTCAAATATATCATGTTACTTATGAATTAACATCCTAGCATTATCTTCTAGGTTAATCAGAATTACTTAATTGGCTAGAGTGATCAGAATTAATTAATTGAAACTTAGTGGCTTAGTTTATACAGTATGACTGCTTGTTTAAAAGTTATTGAATTATCTGTGTATGATACTTGTGGGATTTAGAGGCGGGTGACTGTTATTGAATGTCGATTCTGTCTGATGGTAAGAGAGAATTAGGAACTAGCTGCAATGTACCTTTTGATGAATTGAAATTTAGAATTCTTTTATCAGCAGACAACTATTTTACAATTAATTTTTTACAGGGAGATACGAGTTTTGCTTTTCTAAGAAAATAAGGTGGTAGCTTAAAAACAGAACTCAGATATCACTTTAGAAAACCCTGTGATTGTAAAATAGTTGTGTGCTACTAAAAGAAATCCCAAATTTAATTTCATCAGAAGGTACTTTTCACCCTATTACACGTCTTCATACCTTCAAGTTAGGCAAATTGTACCCAAACAAAATTTTAATCCTCAGTCACAATAGTAAGCCTACCCAATGTCATTATTATATATTAATGGTTTTTTAACCCCGTGCCCTTTTCTCCTTCACAATGTACCCTATGGTTGTGTCTTTCTCTTGTTGCTTTTGTTTTTTTGTTTTTTATATATACAAACATGAGCAAATTATTCTAGCCAATCATGTGCAAGATCTCAGCTCTAACCAAACTTACATTAGATTGTAACTATTTAAAACCTCTCACTAGAAGTGCAAATCTTATTGTCCAACTGAAGAAAGTCTACAAATTTCTGAAGCTGGTGTCTGAATAAAGCTCTTCCAATATACCATGGTTCTTAATAGACAACAACGGATTAATTGGCTGGTCGATTAAATGCCATTTTGAGATAATCAACATAGGCCAATGTCTAGAGTCACAAGGCCAAAATACAAAAAAAAAAGAAGAAGGAAATGTCTTAGCTGGTAGCCTTTCCGGTGCTAACCCCAGTGGTAATTTAACGATCCTACAGCCAGATGTCAGTGAATGCTGCGATCCTGGCCTCTGCTTGTGAAGAGATAGTTCAGCAGCACAAGTCTTGCAATCCTTTCAGCGGCCACCTCTTGAATGCTATGCAAGCTTACTCTGGTTAAGACAGCTATTTCCTTGTTGGACTTATTTGCGATAAACAATGATGGTACGGATGCAACCTGGTCAGACTTCAGGTCCTTAACTCTAACCATGACTAGCAGTGCTGTCTCCTGTTACCCAACTCATGTGGCAAGTAATATGGCATTTTCCTTATATACCTTTTGGAGGTGTGTAAAAAGTCATAGTAGCTGATGCATTGTTTTTTGCACTGACTATATAAATTATGGTGTTTAAAAGTGAGGATCTGTATAACAATTTCAATAAAAGCTTTTACTTTTTTTCAGGATTTCAGAGTGAATTGTGAAGTGAATAATATCAGATAATGCCCAAAGTAGTGGAACTTTTTACTCAAGAGGAACTTGATTAGGAGATGAACAATGAAAGAAGTGAAGTGTATGAGGATAATATTGAATTTATGATGATAACCCTAGCATATCATGATGCCCAAGTAAATAATGTGATACCATTCACCTGCTTGGCTTACCACCAGCCACATGATCAGTCCAGGATCACTACAGCCGCTGCCTCTGTGATGCCTCAGGCTGTTTGAAAGGGATGATGTCAAATCACAGATTGTGACTTTCCAAATCTGGATTCCAGTGGGCTTTGCAACCAGAAGTACAGCCGCAGGAAGCATAATACCTAATTTACCCCAGGGCCTACACTAGAGGCAATAAATGCAAAAACCCCTGATGACTGCTTCTATTCGCTTTGTTAGAATCAGATTATTGATGAAATTGTGAGCTGGGTGAACCATCAGACAGATGTTGAAGCTGGAAGGTATTAGAGAACAATGCCATCAGAGGTACATGAAATACTAGATTCTTATCTTTAGTGGTTGTCAGAGAGACAACCATCTTTCTTCTAAAGAAATGTGGAATAGTGGTTTAGGTACTGCTATATCTTAGAGACATAGCTTCCATTCTTAATGACCTGCCTACATTTATATAATCCAGACAAAAGGCAAGAGAAAGAAAAACAAGCTAGGGACAAGCTTGCTCCTATTTGAATTATTTGCAACATATTCATTACCAATTGTGGTAAATATTATATGCCCAGGGGAAATGTCAATATGGCTGAAATATAGTGGAACAGAGCCCTAGCTAAAACACTTTTACAGAAATTGAAATGGTTCAGGTGATGTTTTTAGCGCAAAATGACCAGACCTTCTAGGAATGGTAGTCAGAACCGCATCGCTGAGGTTGCCAAAGAAAAACTCAACAGCATCATCACTGACCTAATCTCTTCAACTGGGACAGAGAAGTCAGTCATTTTCTGAAATGTGGACCACCACGATGTATGGAAAAGCGGTAACTACCATGAATAACATCAAACACCTCCCACCTCAAATCAGGCTGCGTATCAGGAGAGTGCAGGGACAGAGGGAGGCAAGAAAACAAAGCAGTTTGGGGGCAGTGATGCATAAACTCATCGGTAACAGTGCTTCCACACGGAGCAAGTCCCCATGTCAAAATTGGCTGATGGTGAAATTTATACAGAAATAACAATATACCTTCTATCCAGGTATAACTGAAGGGTTCCAAATCAGCGCAGAAGCGATCATGCTCATAGGCCTGGAGGAACCAGGAGAAGAGGGTGTCTTTTTAAATATTGAGGTGTAGGACGTCCCAGGTAGCCTTACAAAAGAAGAGACGATCCACAGCCTGAATGTCCAGGGAGCCTGTCATGATCAAATATGAAGAGTGTATGGAGTAATGTTTTCTCATTACTCGCAACCTGGATTGGTCCTTGGTCAGCCAGCTCTTGGGTGATGTCTTCTAAAGAGTAGTCTACTAGTTTCCTCACATAAACCTTTTTCAAAATTCATGGTAGAGTGCAGTATCACACTCAATGATGAGCCATCAAGTGTCTGAAGGGCACTAATAATGGCAGCCTTGGAAGGATAATTTTTTTGTTTTTTAGGGTCTATCTGGCGACTTCTTGAAAGGGTAGGCTGCAATTTCCAGGATACCATCCAAGTAACGGGTCACTGTAGGCTCTCCCCATTTAATCTAGCTAAAGGTCTCCTTTGATGGAACATGTGGCCAACTCGCTGCTATCAGTGGAGCAAATAACTAAAGAGTGGTTAAAGCCAGCAGGCTATAAAACACAAGATAACCTCTAAATGACTGCCCTCGACATAATCAAGGCTCTTCTCACCACACTTACAACTTAGGTCTGGGCCTCCCTGCCAAAGGTAGCTCAGGCTGAATGGGCAGTTCTTAGCCTGGTTACAGACCCTTCTGTCCCTGGATCTCCCACAGAGGGAGATGAATCCCTTGTCCTCTTTGATTTTTTCTTACCTTTTTTTTCTGTTTTGGAGATAACGGTGGGGAGTTAACCTACTTCTACCCCAAACCCCCAGAAGAGGCCCCCAAGGAAAGACTGACCAGCCTCCACAGATCTTTATCCAAGATGGAGAAGATCTTGACCATCAAAGGGGGACCAGGTGGGGAAGAGGCTCCCTCCTCTCCTTCCTAAACTTTGATGGCCATACTGCTTGAGGAGGGTCTTGGAGAGGGGCAGACTCGGGTCCAGTGTCTGGCACCAAGCCATGATTCACTCCCTTGGAATACCAAGCCATCTGAGACGAGATCATCTCTGAAACCATCACTCCCGCATAAAGGTGTTAGGTATCCCGACCGGGGACTCAGAGCCTATGACCCTCCACTATGGCCAACATGCAATGGAAAGCTAGGGGGGTGCAGGCATGCAGGCTCCCATCAGTGACAAACCTCGGGGTACAAGGTGTATTGACAAGGCCTGGGGGATAATTCGGCCTCTTATCCTGGACGAAGCTCCACAAAAGGGGGTAAGGGGGAACCCCCAAACTCATAAAAAATGGAGAGGGAGAAGCATCCTCTCCTCTAGTAGTCTTGTAGGGGCCCCTGAGAAAGCATAGGGAAGGCCTCCTCTATCAAAGAGGTGGAACTGCCCAGAGGCGGCTCCGAAGATGGCAAAGGGGAAGTTCATTTATGACATTCATTAAGTAGGAGAGGAGCCCCTACACCTATCAGAGTGGTGGTATAGTTTAGTTCTTCATCCACCCCCAACAGAAAGGTCAGGCTCAACACCAAGGTTGGGCAAGGATTGAAAGAGAGGAAGGCCCTGGGTGCATTAAAGAATGGTGTTTGAAACTGAAGACAGCGATGCACATTGACCAGAAGTTACCCAGTCATTCCCCAAAGGCTGCAACTCCAAACTGGGCAGCTAGCGTGGCAAGGTGACAAGGCCAATATCCTTAATGGGATGTAGTAATCCTCAACAAGACAGCCAGGATCTGACGATCTGTTGCGGCAGAGCCGGAGGGGAGCTGACACTTTCAGTTGGCCTGACAGCTAACGAGGAAGTAAAGCCACCCCGCCACAAGCAGTAGAGCTTTATGCACTCTAAAAGGGCTATAGGGAGGTGGTCAGCCCATTACACATAGGAAAGTGGTTATTGGGGCAAAACTGATATTCCCACCCCAATGCCCAGGTCACATCATGGCCTGGTCTCTTGCAACCTACAGATGTTGTTTATAGAGGTTCCAAAGCCTCTCTTCTGACACTGCATGAGGTAGCTGGTCAGGTCCTTAAGCCTAGACTGAGGGTTGAAGGGATCGTCGTAGAGAAAAAGGAATGCTGAGAGGGAGTGAGGAGGAACAACTTCCCTAGGACCCATCAAAAAGTTAAATTCAACCCAGTGACCTGGCATCCCTAATATGCACTCTTTTGGGGTGAGAAAGTTCCTCCTGGTAGCAAGAGCAAGGAGACTAAAGGTCGAGGGGATAGTCATAACCTAAATAAATTAGACACTAGCACTGAGAAGAAGCAAGGAGGAAACGCATCATTCCTCCTATGGGAAATGATGTGTGTAGAAGATATATACACCCTCCCAGGGGTATCCAACGCTTCTGTCCAATAGATGGCCACTCCATATACACTCAAGTTTTATGTCCATGCTTGCTGGGATTGAACCCAGCACCTCAATGTCAGAAATCCAATGCTGTATCCAGTGGGCTAGTGAGAGCTCATTCAGAAAATGAGAACAGAGATGAAAATAAATTCTAAAGAGGAAGAAAATACAGGAGTTGACACTAGCACTCATCAAGCCGTGTGCTGAGGGAGAGGCTCACCTCCACAGAGGAATATAATTTAGGCTGTGTACAACCTCTGACCCCTAGCTACCACTGCTGGGAGCATGTGAGCCCCAGGGGGTGCTAAAAGTAGAGGTGTGCAAAGTGCCCTAGGAGTGCAAACACAAAAACAAGATGTGTGTCATCTGTGCTATCAACCAGTTTACCCTCACCACTATTACCCTGCTTTTATTTGGTACATGTAATGTATAGGTTAGTTATATTTTTTCATTAGCCTGAAATCACTATTAATTATACTAGTAATGAATACATATTTATTATTCATTTATAATGGATTTAAGTATTAAAAGATTGCTTACTGACAGCTGATCATTTTAGACCTGGCAAAAAATTACCTTTTTTTTTCTATAGTTCTTGTTGATGGATAGAATCTGTGTCTTGTTGATGGATAGAGGCTGTGCCTTGTTGATGGATATAGTCTGTGTCTTGTTGATGGATATAGTCTGTGCCTGTGCCTTGTTGATAGATATAGTCTGTACATGTGCCTTGTTGATGGATAGTCTGTGTATGTGCCTTGTTGATGGATATAGTCTGTGTATGTGCCTTGTTGATGGATAGTCTGTGCCTTGTTGATGGATGGAGTCTGTGCCTTGTTGATGGATAGTCTGTGCCTTATTTATGGATAGAGTATGTGTATGTGCCTTGTTGATGGATAGAGTGTGTCTGTGCCTTGTTGATGGATAGAGTATGTGTCTGTGCCTTGTTGATTGATAGAGTACGTGTCTGTGCCTTGTTGATGGATAGAGTATGTGCCTGTGCCTTGGCCATATACCCAGGTCCAAATTATATGTACCATATTTTAGAGCAGTGGTTCCCAAACTTTTTTTCTGTCATTTCCCCCTGCACCCAGTTCAACCATCCAGATTTCCCCCTTCATGTGTACGAGGGAAAGAGTAGTCAAAACACACTGTAACTATTTACTAATTTATTTTCAAAATGTACAAATATACTGGTAAACATATAGTTACATAGTAAAGCGGATAGATAGCAGTTAGTAACAACTAACTGCATAGCCATAGAGAGCGGTTAGTAACAACTAAAAGGACTTTTGTTTGCTCTTCTACTTTAGAATTACATTAGTGAGAAGGGTGAGGTTGCTTCTTGTGCACCAGTGCATCAATATCAGGGTTAGTTTTGGCAAGAGCGCAACGTATGTCACATTCCACCTCAAGTCAGTTTTGTGCTTTGGGCTTGATTGAGAGTAAAGAAGAAAATCCAGACTCACAAAGGTAGGTTGTGGAAAACAGAATGAGTACTTTCAATGCTTTGGTGCTCAGTTGTGGGTATGCCCCACGCACATTAACCCAGAAGTTTTCAAGATCTTGTGCACAAAACTCATCCTTGGCAGAAGAGTCATGTTTGAGCTCCAAGAACTCATTTTGCATGTCCTCAGGGACATCATCCACCTGACATATAAATGGATTCCTTGTCAGCCTCATTGAAATGTCTTCAGTGTTGATACCATGGAAATATCATTTGAACTCATCCCCCAAATGTTCAAGGTGAGTGATGATTTCTTCATTCAATGAGTCATCAATGTCTTTCTTACCAAGTATGTCACTCAAACGCTGAAAGAATGCTGTATTTCCTTTTTTCATTTGTTTTCCCCAAAGTTGGAGTTTTGCCATGAAAGCATTGATGGTGTCAGTGTGTACAATCACGTTGCTCCTTTGTGCCTGTAATTTCTTATTTAGTTCATTCAGTTTCAAAAATATCAGCAAGATAGGCCATTTGTGCTACAAATCCTTCCTTGTTGAAGGCAGACAGCAGGTCCACCTTGTTGCTGTAACTCAAAAACAACTTTACTTCTTCCCGCAGTTCAAAGAATCGCGCCAGTATGTTTCCTTTTGAAAGCCATCACACTTGTGTGTGAAATAAAAGAGCAGGGTGTTCAGCATCCATGTCTCGGTAGAGCTCGCAGAAGAGACAAATGTTCAAGGCTGATCCTTTCACATAGTTAACAATGTTTATGATGACAGTCAAGTCCACATGAAGGTTCTTTGGAATTGTCTTTTAGGCCAGAGCTTCTCTATGGATCATCATGCAGTGTGTTCCCTTCAAACCAGGTTGCTTCTGTTTCACAAGAGCAATGAATCCTGATCGTCAACCAAGCATATTAGGGCCACCGTCTGTGCAAACCCCTTCCAGTTTGCTCCAACTCAGTCCCGACTCTTCAAAGAAATCTGCAACTACTGCCATTGTTGTCATCTCTAATGGTCGGCAAAAAAGAAACTCTTGCTCAATTCCTTTGTGAGTAATGTAGCGGCAAAAAACAAGCAGTTGTGCAATGTTGGTGACATCCATAGACTCATCAATTTGAAGGGAAAAAAGGGCGATGACATTACCCGTGACACTACATTTTCCTTAATGTTTTCAGCCATTTTGGCAATTCTGTTCTTGATGGTGTTGTTGGACAAGGAGATCTGATTCATCTTCCATGATGCCTCCTCTCCTAACACAAGCCTCACACTCTCAACGATACATGGTTTCAAAAGGCTTTCACCAATTGTGTGGGGTTTATTTGCCTTGGCCACCTGAAGGGCAATTACATATGAAGCCCGCACTACGCTGATGTTGGTTTGCTGATACGTCCCAGATTCATCTATCTTCATCCTCTTCAAACTGGATAACTTTATCTCAAAAAAGCTACAATTCTTATCTTTCAACTATGGATGAGCATTTGCCAGATGTTGCTTCAGTTGGAAAGGTTTCATGATGCTATTAGAGGTTTTCAAACATACAACACACTGAGGGATGTGTGCATCATCCTTGACAAGATAGGTGAACCCGTAGTCCAAATAACAATCTTGATACAATCTTCTCTTCCGTGACATCTGAAATCAGACATAAAAAACAAGGCCTATCAATTTGGGAAAAGAAAAATAAGCATAGGCACATCCTAATTCTGTCTAAAAATTAAAAAAAATTCCATTCCTTCCCTCTCAAAAATAAAATAAATAAATAATAGTAGACAAGTGCCACTAATGCAGTATTATTCAAGACAATACTGCATTAGCAGTTCGAATATATTAAGTTGTTTTTGTCTCCTATCTCCATAATTTCCATGATCATAGCCCTTTTCAATAGCCTAGTTGGGGTTATGTAGGAGTTAATGCATCTAAATATTGTTGAATAATTGTGCCCAAGGTTTCAAACATGGAAATAGACTTGGTACAAATTGACCCCAACAAAAAGAAAAAAATATACCATATATATTCAAAAACAAACTTCCAGTAATAAACACATATATGAAAAACATAATTTTAAAAAACACAAGTACTTTAATAAAACATCTCTTGAGTACTAACAATCTCAGCCATAGCATAAAAATTGATTAATGAATTTTGACATATTATCAAGTTAACAAACTCACTATTAAAACTATAATATTATTCACATACCTTGTACTTATATAGAAAACAAACTTGAGATAATGAATCAATATAGGCCCCCGTATATGTATGTCAGATGCTCCCGGCTAACTGAATACTCGTAATGCTGTGTTACGGCTCTGCCCATCTACAACAGGCATACACTCTCTCTCTCAAACATGAGAAAATCCATCTGAGATTTTTTTATTGCTAGTAGACAGTGTAATTATTTCCCTCCTAGGAGCTTCAAATTTCCCCCCAGTTTGGAAATGACTGTTTTAGAGGCTTTATTTTGTTACTATGTTGGCCTGTCGGTCAGATAGGTAACCATTTTACTTTTCAATGAGTTTTTGAAAGTTTTGAAGGTCGTAAGGTCAGATGATACATTTGTTAATTAAATTTTTCTTCTAAATTATTGAAATAATTGAGAGCATGCGACTTAGGTCTGTTGACCTTGTTATAGGAGAAATAAATAGTAGAATAGTATACATTTTTACACAATTGTATTATAATGATTTTTTTATTAAAACTATTTTTCCTCAATTTTCCTTTGTGGGGTATTGTATACCCCCATCAATGAAATCATAACTGGAATTGAAAATCAGTGTTCTTAGGGTAAACAAAAATTATTGGGATAGATAAGGTTAGATATAAGCAAATTCTGAGTTGGAGGGTAATAATAGGACTATGGGTCACAAGTTAAAAATGAAAATAGAAAGATGTAGGTTGTGTACAAGAAAAAAATGTATTCATAATAGAGTGGTAGATTTGTGGAATGAATTATGACATGAGGTCATAAGTAGCCCAAAATTAAATGTTTCTGACAGTAGTTTTTAGAAAAGTAGTTTAGAGAAGGTAGTTTAGAGAAGTATTGCTTTTGTTTTTTGTTTTGGTGTATAGTGTCCACATTGGGATGTTGATATTATTACGAGTATATAGGTATTGTGGTTGCATGACTGAGCTTTTCACAAGCCTTGATTGGCGATGACTTGTAAGATTCTGGATACAGTTTATAGAGGGATGTTGGGTGCTGGGTACAATGGCTGGTTGATTGACTCGGGTGACCTCTAAATAGTTACTGATGGATTTTGTCATCCAGTATTATGTTAGCAGTTAGATTTTATGTAAAAAGAAAAACTTACAACCTAATATTAGCTCCTTAATCTCAACCATGTATTGTGTCCAATACATGGACATTTGACTTCTTAAAATGCAACTAATACCACAGTGGGTGCATTTTTACTCACCCAGCAAAGGGTGTAAATTGATCTATTACTTACCAGATAATGCATTCTTCTTTAATTTATTATCAATGGTGATTGTTGAGATGCCAGATTTCTCATCAATATCAAGGTGAATTTTACCTTCTCCCAAAGACTTTAAATTTTCTCTGGCTTCATTTATCAAGGAGTAATTAAAGCGAACAAAATTTCTATTGTGAAGACCAAGTTTTGGAAAGTACTTACTGTGGCTAAACATCTGAAATAAAAATAATTTAGAATCATATTTCTTTTTCACTAATGATGAAAGAGCCAACCTAGCATGCACCCATGTTAGGTGTATGAAACAGAGGAACACAAAATCTGCTAGCTTGACTAATGAATTCAGTGCCCTGAGAGAGGAAGTGACTGGAAATGATTCGACTGATGATTCGGAGGTAGTCTGAATAGGAATGTGGCTGGAAGTTTTAATGAGAATAGAACAGGGGATAGAGTTAGGTCTGGGAGTTAGAAATATGAGTCTGACTGAATTGCTTGTGGTGGGAGATTCTCATATTAGAATATTTGGATAGGAAGTTGAGTGCAAGTAGATGGATCTGTTTGAGAGGTTGTGAGAGGGATGCAGTTTTGATCATGCATGCAGCGGTGAGTTAAGAGAGTGGGTTCATATGAGTTATGGCTGTCTGGCTTTGTTCTGGAAGGTTGTCTTACAGGAAGCTCCTGATTCTCATTGTAAGATTGGGATATAATACTGATTTGGGTGTGTAGTTTTTCTTGTATTTATTTAATACATCAATCACTGTGTAATAAATACATTAGTGATTAATACTTTTGGGGAAGATATCTGGCAGCAATCCTGAGCAAGAATTTTTTTTGGTGAGTGTTAACTTTTTCCTTAGTAAATTTCTGAGAGTATGGCTTTTTGTATAGATGGTGAGAGCATGCCGTTTGAAAGTAGTGTGTATGTGGTGTGTGATGCATGTGGAGTTGAAAGGAGAGTGAATGTAACTGAATGCCGTGTGTGTTTTCTGGAAGGGGAGGTTAGGAGGTTGAATGATTTGGTGTTTGAGGAGTGAAGAGATGCAAGTGTGCGATTGAAGGGTGAGATTAGTGCTAAGAGGGTGGAAGATAGGGCTAGGACTGGGAACAGTGTGGAAGTTGTGAGTGATGATGAATGGTGGGTGAAAATGGATAGGATAGATAAGTTAGGACAGGTTAGGTGTGTGAATGAGATGGACATAGAACCTGTTAGGTTGACTAACAGATTCAATGTCCTGAGAGAGGAAGAGTGTGAAAGTGATTTGCCTGGTGTGATTGTGGATGAAAGCAGGATGGGTGGTAGTGTGACTGAGAGCAGGAGGGAGGGTAATGTTAGGCCAAGACAGAATAGGAGAATGACTGAGGTGCTAGTGATGGGTGACTCTCAGATTAGGTATTTAGATAGGAAGTTGAGTGATAGCAAGTGGAAGGGAATGAGAGTTTGTCTGCCGGGTGCTGGTGTAAGTGATGTTTGTGAGAGGTATGATAGGCTGGTTTCTGGGTGTGAGAGGGATGCAGTTGTGATTACGCATGTGGGAGTGAATGATGTAAAGAAGGTGGGTACATGTGAGTTACGTGAGCAGTATAAAAGGTTAGTTGAAAGGATGAGTAAAAGCAGGGTAAAAGGTGTTGTTTCTGGTGTGCTTCCGAGATTGGATGTGGGGGTAGAATGGTTGTCGCGTGCAATTGGTTTGAATGAATTTGTGAAAGGACTGTGTGAGGAGTTAGGATTGGTGTTTGTAGATGTCTGGGGAGGGTTTTACGGGAATAGGAGGTTGTATGCGATGGATGGGCTCCATCTTAGTCGGGCAGGTGTTGAGGTTCTATGGGGAGAGCTGGATAGTGTGATTAGGTCCTTACGGGTGGGAAACTAGAAGCTGTTAGAGGTAAGGGAATAACAGGAATAGAGGGCAGGTGTAGGAAATGGAAGGGATGCAGAGATAGAGGAATAGCTAGGGGAGAGGGGAATAATAAAAAAACCTTAAAAATATACTCCACAAATGGTCGGAGTATAAGGAATAAGATAGATCTCTTAAGAGTGTTAGCGAGTGAAGAGAATTTTGCTATAATTGCGATAACAGAGTCATGGCTTGATTTGGCAGGTAATCACTTTAAACCTGAGGTTGAGATTGAGGGCTTTAACATGTTCCATACAGATAGGAATAGGAAGAGAGGAGGAGGGGTTATTATTTATATTAAAGATAATCTCCAGTGTTGTGTAAACAGTATAATTAAATTAGATGATAACACAGAGTCATTATGGCTAAATGTAATAGATGATAACACAGAGTCATTATGGCTAAATGTAAAGGAAGGTAAAAACAAGCTTGTCATAGGATTATTATACAGACCACCAAATCTTAGTAAGGAAGCTTCAAATCTTCTGTGGCAAGAGATTGAACGGGCATGTAGAAGTAAGCATGTATGTATAATGGGCGATTTTAATTACAGAAATATAGACTGGGAAGCTCTTGTGGGTGATCAGGAGGCTGAGGAATTTTTGAATGTTGTCCAAGATAATTTTCTGAGGCAGATTATTAACGAACCCACTAGAGGTAATAATATACTGGATTTAGTTCTGACAAATAGGGAAGAAATTATTAAGGATACTGAGATTGGAGGAAATTTGGGTAATAGTGACCATTGTGAAATTAGATTCAAGATGAAATGGAATGGTATTGATAGTAGCATGAACAATGTTAAAATTCCTGACTTTAGAAGAGCAAATTATAATGGGCTAAGGACTTACCTGGAGGCAGTTGTACAGAAACCAGGCAATGAAATCAATTCAGGAATAGATTCAATGATATCAGTTAGTGGAGACAATAATCACCAGGAGGAAGAGATTACAATTGAAGAGGAGTATGAAAGAATAATTGAGCAATTAATTACAGGTCAGATGATTAACATTCCATATAAGGAGATTAGGACTAAAAATAATGACCCAAAATGGATGACAGATAAAATTAAGCATTATATTGGCATTAAAAAGGGCATTTATAGGAAAATAAAAAATGGAGAGGAACACTTAAGGCAGAGATATAATGAACTAGCAAGAGATGTTAAAAAGTTAGTTAGAGTAGCAAGGAGAAATTATGAAATTAAAGTGGCAAATAGGGCAAAGGAAGATCCTAAAAGTTTTTATCAATTATACAAAACTAAGGTTAGAGATAAAATAGGCCCACTTATAGATTCCAATGGAGAATTAGTGAGTGATAGGGACTCAATGGCTGGAATGCTAAATGCCTTTTTTTCTCTCAGTATTTACACAGGAGGATACTCTAAATATACCCGAGGTGTCAATGATCTTTCGGGGTAATGATGAAGAGAAATTAAAGGATATCTTGATCACAAAGGAGATAGTGACAAAGGAAATTGATAAAATCAAAAGTAGTAAAGCACCCGGTCCTGATGAGGTCTTTCCTAGAATTTTGAAAGAATGTAAGGATGTGTTAAGTGAGCCCCTAGCATGCATCTTTAGAAAATCATTGGAGAGTGGCATTGTGCCAGTGGCATGGAAGAAAGCCAATGTGATACCTATATTTAAGAAAGGGGATAAAACAAATATATCTAATTACAGACCATAAGTTTGACATCAGTGGTAGGGAAAATGATGGAATCTATTATAGCAAGGAATATTAGAGATCACTTGGATAAGCATAAGTTGATAAAAGAATCACAGCATGGCTTTAGTAAGGGTAAATCCTGTCTGACTAATTTGCTGTCTTTTTATAGTAAGGTGTATGAAGCAGCAGATAATGATGAATACTATGATATTTTATACTTGGACTTTAGTAAGGCTTTTGATCGAGTGCCACACTTACGGCTTCTGAGCAAAGTTAAAGCACACAGGATCGATGGCAGTATATTTAGGTGGATTCAGTCATGGCTTGGTGACAGACAGCAAAGAGTTAGTATAGATGGAGTTAAATCTGAGTGGGGGTGTGTTAGCAGTGGAGTTCCACAAGGATCTGTTTTGGGTCCCTTGCTATTCTTAATTTATATTAATGATCTTGACATAGGTATAAGTAGTGACCTGAGTAAATTTGCTGATGATACTAAGCTAGGTAGGGCCATTAGGGCTGATTCTGATGCTGTTGTAATGCAGGAGGAATTGACCATTCTGTCCAATTGGGCCGAGAAATGGCAAATGAAGTTTAACATAGACAAATGTAGTGTACTTAGTATAGGTAGAAATAATCCATTGAATAGTTATAAATTAAATGGGAGAATTTTAGGGAGGACCGATTGTGAGAGGGACTTGGGTATTTTGGTAAGTTCAGACCTTCGTCCTAGAAAGCAATGCCTAAATGCTAAGAATAAAGCTTAATAGGATATTGGGATTCATTAGGAGGAGTGTAAGCAATAAGAGTGCTGAAGTCATTCTAAAACTGTATCTGGCGCTAGTTAGGCCTCATCTAGACTATGCAGTACAATTTTGGTCACCATATTATAGGAAGGATATTGATTTGCTTGAGTCTGTGCAGAGAAGGATGACAAAGATGATTGGTGGGCTAAGGAACTTACCTTATGGTGAAAGGCTCAGAAAACTAAATCTACATACATTGGAAAGGAGAAGAGTCAGAGGGGAATTGATTGAAGTCTTCAAATGGGTAAAAGGATATAATAAAGGGGATCTGGGTAAGGTTCTTATACTTAGTGAACATGACAGGACACGAAGCAATGGGTTTAAGCTTGATAAGTATAGGTTTAGGAAGGAGATTGGGAGGAATTGGTTTACAAATCGTGTGGTAGATGAATGGAATAGGCTCACTAGACATGTGATAGAAGCCTCCTCTCTGGGTACTTTTAAGAATAGATTAGATAAATATATGGATGAAGCTGCTAGATGGGACTGACTTTTTTTTTATGTACATATGTATATATTTTTTTAAGGAGTGGGGAGATTATATTTTGCGGTTGCATGAATGGACATACTCCTCTGGATGCATTTTATGTATATTGTAGATTAGATCTGACAAGCTCCTGTAAGGGTGACAATGTTGATGACTTTTCTCTGGTAAGAAATCTTTTGTGTGTTGACTGAAACAGGAGCTGCCAAGTGTAGGTCATGAATGGTCTTTTGCAGTCTCCTTCTTTTCTTATGTTCTTATAAGAGGTTGATTGAAAAGGTGAAAAGTGAAATGAAAGGTGTCTGAGTTATACTTTTGAGAATGAATGTTGAGATGGAATAGATGTCTTGTGCAAATGGGTTGAATGAAAATGTATATGTATAAGGTGTGATCTTTGTTGATATATGGGATAGGTTTTATGATAAGAAAGAACTATATGAGATGGATGGATTGCATTTGACCCCTCAATCAACTCTGTGTAGAAAATCAGAGGCAATACCAACAAAAGGAAGGGGGAAATTTTTGTGTCTGTAAGATGAAAATGTAAAAGTTTTGGTAGAGAAGCTGCACTGAGTGGTTAGTGATGTTAGATATCTCATACCCACTAATAGGCTATGCAGAGCAAGGGGCATAATCTTTGCTTCAGGCTCTAGAAGACAAACTGGGGTGCATTGCAATGCACCTAGGGCAATACACAAACCAGCATGCTGAATTCTATTGAGTTTAACCAAGGAGTGAAGGTGAGGCAGAGATGTATATAAAAGAGCCATAATTCTGGACAGAATGCATCTGACATATGAAAATCATTAAACACGTCTTTCATCAAAACCCCAGGAGGGATGAGAGAGGTCTTTCATAAGTTCATATAAGTAGTCAATGTGAGTCTTCCAAGTAAGTGTTGAGTCCCAAATTAAACAAAGAAATTGTGTTTTGGACAAGTTCAAGTGGGTTATCCTTTAGATATAATAAAGGATGGAAGGGGTTTTCAAGTAGTAAAGATCATATAATTGGATTTTTCTAGGGAGAAGTTCAGTCCTCCAAATTCAGACCATTCTGCAAGGCAGTTTAATGCATCCTGAAGTAAAGTAAGGGATATAGTGAAGAGTGGATATGAAGTGAGATTTGAGCAAAATGTCATTAATAAAGATAAGAAACAAGGTGGGTCTCAGGATACTGCCTTGTGGGAGGCCAGTTTCAATTGTGAAAAATCTGAGACTGTTTGACCAAGATACTTCAATCCGGTGTTGTGCTAAGAAGTTTTGAATGAAGGTTGGTAAGCAACCTCGTAGATTTAGCTTATAAAGTTTTGATTATAATAGACTATGTTGCCATACAGAATCGTATGTTTTTTTAATAGACTATGTTGCCATACAGAATCGTATGTTTTTTTAATATCTAAAAATACTACTATGATAAATTCACTTCTCAACAGATTATCTAACACTGGTTCCAAGATGAATCAAGGAGTCTGCTGTAAAGAAACTTTTTTGAAAACCATGTTGTGCTGATGCTATCCAGTTTGCTGCTTTAAAATGAGGCATTAATCTTCTGTTGACTAGTTTCTCCATTATTTTACATGGGCAACTAGTAAGGGATATTGGTCAATAAGAGGAAGGTGCCAAAGCAATAGACCAGGCTTTAATATCAGGATTAGTTTGGCCAAGCAGCAGCTATTAGGCAAAGTGCCAGAGATCCATAGGTTGTTATAAAAAGAGAGAAGTTTATATACTTCACATTCAGGTAAATGTGAGATCATTGAATAATGTGTACCATCACAAGTGCAGTGTTGGAGTGATGAAATAAAAATGAACTTCAGAGAAAGTAAATGGAGCATTATATTTAGAAACATAACGTTAATGAAAATCTATAGGGCTGAGTTCAGCCTCTGCCATATGAAATAAAAAAGGTTCAGACTAATTCTTAATGCTGTTATTTATGGCAAAATAATAAACAAAGATGTTGCTACTTCTTGGGGGTAACTTGTTAAGTTATCTCCTTTAAAGGCAATAGGGCTAACAGAAGTGTGTCTTCTAATTTTTAACTTTCTGCCAGACCTCACTTACAGGCAAGTTTGAGGAGGTTTATACATAAGTGCCATGCTAACTTTTTGTATCTCTTAATACCTTGTCTTGCATGGGCTCAAAGACATTTATACTGTAAAAATTAATAATGGATATTTCTTATAAATACAGCAAGCCTTTTTGGATTTTGATACAACTGCTGCACATTCTTCATTCTGTCAAGGGTTGCAGTACTTAGGGTGGATTTTCTTTTTTGGGGAAATATTAGTGATTGCTGGATTGTTGAGAGTTTGGGTAATATATGAGGATGAGGAATCAGGTAAGCTAACACCCATCTGGAAATGGGACCAAGTGTCCTTTAAAAATTTGAGAGGAGATAGAGGGGAGGCAAAGGAATTAAAATGCTCCTGTCCAGAAATGTAGGGAAATGATCATTGCACATGGGAAATGGGTGGATGCTTTACTCAAAGGTGAAGGGGAGTGATAAAAATCATAGGGATAAATCAATGTGTGAGTAAGACTCATGAGATACAGAGAGAAGTTGGGTTGCCATTATTGAGCACTAAGAGACATCCAAAATGATGTCAGAAATGAGTATTTTAACGAATCCACAAATATCCCATTGTAAAATAGAGAGCATATCTACTTAATATTATTCATAAAAAAGGAAAACTTTCATGCAAAGATAATTTGATGCTGTAGTCTGAGGGCTATATTCTTTTGACATAATCTGCTGGATGTTTTGTATTAAACTAAAAAATGACAGGTTTTAAAGTTTTGGAAGAATCTGGTCTGTGCCTACCTGCCTGAGATCTATGGGTGGATCGTACAGTTGGAGACTCATGAGAAGCAGGGAGGTAGAGATACATGAATGAAAAAGCCTTGCCAGATCATGATGAAAACTACTTCTGACAGTTTTCTGTTTAATGTAGTAATTTCAGGTGAAAAGGAAGAGGATTCAGAGTTAAGTTTGCAGAAGTTTTGGTGCTGATACTGGTGACAGAAGCATAGGTAGTCTGGTTATAGGGATTAATAGAGATATATCTTTTTAACGTCTTGAAAACTTAATCCTTATTTACTTTCAGGGGTATTATCTCATTTTTCTTCACAGAGATAAGACAGCTCAAGGAAGATGCTTGGTGATGCCATTGCAATTGCTGGACTTATATCACTGATTCAGTACAATTTGAGAATTGGTAAGATCCACAACACTTACTACAACAAATGTCTTATACAATTTTGAGAAGTATGATCAAACTTTTGACAAATGAAGCACTGTAATGTGTGAGGAATGTAATCTTTGACTGGCAAACTATAATAGCCATACAAATTTCTATGGTAGTATCTTTCCTCCAAAGGTTAGGAGAGAAGTGGGGTACAGTCTTAGTCATCATTTTACATTTTAACTCTCTTTGAGAGGAAAGATTATCAACAATGTCCTAATTGGGAATGCCAAAAGAGATCAGGAACATAGACAAGCCCTGAACACTATCTAAACTTGTACCTAGTTCCACTTTTATAAATATAAATTTATTCAATATGGACTTGGGGTTTAAGGTAAGGAACCAGTTGGGCAGCTGCCCAATCCAAGTGGATTCTAAGTGGCCGCGCAAATAAAAAGAAGCAAATTATTTATAAAAGAGGGAGAAGACCACTATGTGATAAAATATTTTAAAATGAACGTTTAAAAGATTCCTCTGCCAGAATGAAATGAAGGTGGGACAGGTGAGGGATAGTTAAAAGGGTGGGGAAACAGGATGACCAGAGAGTGGTGAAATGAGGGCATTCTGGTAGAAGATGGGTGACTGATTGGTCCCCACCACAAAAGTGACACCAAGGGCTGATTCAAGCATCAACCAAAACAAGATGACCATGGGTAAATCTTGTGTGGCCAATGCAAATGTGACAAAGGGCCACTTGGCAGGACCATAGTCTCTGAAGTCTCAAGGGCCAAGAACGAACAGACTTTTTGATATTATATAATTTAAATGATGAACATTCATCCCATTCATCCTGCTACAACTGAAAAATATATTCTCCTGTAGAGGGAAAGAAATCTCGAAAAGGCATGCAGAGTTATCTGGGGACACACAGTAGGCTGAATGGGCCAGCTGATCAGCCCTCTCAATGCCCAGGGACCCAACAAAATATAACTCGATATCAGAACGCATTCTGGACCAGCCAGTTGTAGGTTTCTGTGACTTAGGGATGGAAAGCATTAAAAGGGGGAATTGCCTGTAAAACACTCCTGATCAAAGAAAATGATGAAATCTTTAAAAGGTAAAATTTGGATCAGTCTAAAAGCTAAAAGAATGGCTGAAACTTCTGCAGTAAAAATAGAAGCTGCAGCAGCAAAGACAAAGTTAGAAACACTCCTAAGAAAGTGGCTGCAGCACCCACGCCACTTTTTGACTGGGAACCATCTGTGTATATTGGGCAGTGTTGTATATGTGAGGTCGCATGCTGTAAGAACAGGCTCTTAAGGGAGCAAGGGTCTGCGGATGACTTATCCAGGCTACACATGCTAGTACAAACTGTGGGAGGTGGAGCATGTCAACTAGAAGTCAGCGATAATGGAAGGGCAAGGACCCTTAAGAGTACCTAGGTTGGAGAGATGATCTTCTATCCAGAGGTTCAGGGGTTGGGGTAAGGATGGCAACCTATCAAATTCCGCCGTTGACTCGACAGCATACAGGCATCTGTAAGCCTCTGATACAGGCGCTTGCAGTACACAACAGAGGTATCGCAAGCAGATCTGGAGTCGATGATAGGGCAAGGAAAGCACCCCACTCTCACAGTAAAAGCTGTTGATGGGAAAAGTGTAGAAGGCTCCACTGGAGAGACGAACTCCGAGGTTGCGAATTCGGCTGAGGGGAAAGCCGAGGAGTAAATTTGGCAGCCATGTAATTTGGATTGGACGAGGGTAGTGTATATTGACCAGTTTGACGATCACTACCCCAATATGGACTTGGTCTTGAGTAGGTTGTTAATCTGCTCTGTTGAGAAAGTTTCAATTAGAATGTCTCCTGCTTTGCAAACTTGGCTGTACGAACAAGGAAGTTGAGAAATGGTAACTCCACATCCTAGTCCATTCTCAACACACGTCTTATGACAAGTTTACATCAAATAAACAAATCTGGACTTCTGCATGAGCGGATTGTCTGATGTACTGATCGATATAAAAACTGTAATAAAGGCCCTCTTCAACAGAGCCTTCTTTCGCTCTTCTAAATGGATAGCAGTTAATACAGAATTTTAAAAAAAGGTATCTCAGCTGCTCATCAACAATAGCTACCCACAAATGTCAAATGACAATGCCATAAAGCAGAAGATGGACTCATACCACAACCTAAAACAGAAAATGAAAACCCAAGTACAATAGACCTTTATTACCAGGTATTCATGGGCACAGGATATAAGGACAATAAAGGGTGAAACTTCCGTAGTAAAAGCAGTACTAATGGTGTTTTTAATCATTACAGTCATCATTTACTGCTTTGGTTGGGCACGGAAAGCACTTATTAGTCGCAGGCAACTCTACATCTTACTATGTCTGTCGGTTGGTGCCCATTTTGCTTCTTTTTTTTAAATAACGTAACTATTTGACCGATTCTAACAAAATTTGAAACCCTTATGTTGTTTTACATTCTCTTCCGAATGATATAATTTTCAAAGTCCTCCCAAGTTTAACCCATGAATTATTTTATTTTGCCAATAATATAACTTTTCGGCCGATTCTCACGAAATTTGAAACCCTTATGTTTGTTTTTTTTACATTCTCTTTTGAATGGTATAACTTCCAAGGTCCACCTAAGGTTAGTCTTTGAATTATTGAAAGTTTTGATGGTCGTAAGATCATAAATCAGAATAAGTGAGAGCACGTAACTTTTTGGTCAGTAGACCTTGTTTTAAGATACTAGCACTGAGTACGACTCTATTTACAGTGATACTATCGTAAAAATAACTGCTTTCCTCGCAAAAACGAAGCCGGAAATGATGACTAAAATGCTTAAAAACACCATTAGTACTGTTTTTACATACTTACTATTTATTTATAAATTATTTGTATATGCGTTTGGTTACTGAAAGCCATTTTAGACACGATATTAACCTTCTCGAGTCAGTGCAACGGAGGGCAACAAAGATTATTCCTTTCCTGAGGCACCTTGAATATATAAATAGACTGAGGGTATTAAATATGTTCTCGTTGGAAAGGAGGTGTGTGTGTGAGGGGATATGATTGAGCTCTTTAAAATTTTGGGGGGATAGATAAATTGGATGTTAGCAAGTTTTTTGAGTTAGATAATGGAAATCGGACTAGAGGTCACCACTTGAAAATTAAAAAGCAAGGGTGTAGGTTGGATTTAAGAAAATATTTTTTCACTAATAGAGTGGTAGACTTCTGGACCAAATTTAAATGTATTTAAGAGTAGGTTGGATGAGTTTATGGGGAGGAAAGGTTGTGATGGTTCCTAAGTTTTGTATATATTAATATTGTTTGTATATATCTTTAACTGCATGATTTAGTTCTTGGCAAGCCTTGATTGGTGATACTCTTGTTTCTGGACGCAATCCTCTGGATGTAGTTTTCCTGGGAGTTTGGATGCCTTAAAAAAAAAAGAGGCCGTTTGACTCGGATGACCTATGATGGGCCCTTGTGGTTTTTGTCATCTGTTATATTATATTGTGGGGACTTTGATTTTGTCTTCCCCTGGCGATGGTGCTTTTTGTGGGTGCGTTTTGGCGGATGCGGATGACCTTTGAAAGGCCCTTGTGGCTTTTGTCATCCGTGAAATTGTTGTTATTATCGAGCCGCAGTACGGGTTGTCAGAGGTATCGAGCCTCAGGAATAAGTAGTACAACGAAACCTTATCTAAAACACCTAGTAGTATTACAATTTGAAAGCCTATCATTAGGTTCGAATTCAAATACAAAACAAAATTACTATTTAGTGCTGGGGATATTATAATCAAGCCGCACCTGTCACAACGCTTCGCTTTCAAAATGAGGCTATAATTTCAACAAAAGTCTATTAAATTTAGAAGGAATTATGAGAAGTCTTATTAAAGATTAAAAATTTAAATACAGGAAAAAAACATGACTCCATTAAAAATGTTAGAACACGGGTTTTGGCGCGAAAATCGAAAGCGGGGCTGTTATAAATACTTGTATCCAGTTGCCAATATGTGAATTAAGTGTGAATTAAATGTTGCCAGAGTGGGAAAATAATGGTTTACTTTCACATTAAGATAATGCAAGGCTGACGTATTTCAATGTCAATTTTAACCCCATCAAGGTGTAGCATCTTAAGAATATGTATTTTTAGCGCCAAACCGAAACCATATATGACGGCTGAAATTCCTCAAAAGACCATTAGTACTTTTATAACATTGAAAATACGGCGTAGGTTTTAGGAAGTTTGATCGCAAAAAGTTGCAGGGGTGCGAAGATGTATAAGAGAAAAACTTCCTTCAAAAAGCGAGAATATAAATAGCCCATTAAATTACCACGTCAGAACGGACTTGGCCTTAGCGTGACGGCAGAGTGCTGGCCTCTGGATTCAAAGACCTGAGATCAATCCCACAGTCCACAATTTTTACGGAGAAGATCCCAGAAGAAAACGGAAAACGCCTTATGGACAACTCAAGAAATCGACTCAAGAGAAAACCGATGTCAAGGAAAACGGAAAGAAAACGACTTCAAGGGCTAACTCGTCTCAACTCATCAAATCATCAAGTAGCAAGAAGAACTCGTCCCACATCAAGAAATCATCACGTCAAGATAACTGGAAGTAATATGAAGATACATCAAGAAAGAATTACGAAGATCAAGAACTAACCCAGCCAAATTAAAAAAAAGAAGGAACCCAGCCAACCTTAAAAAAAGAATAAGGAATTTCAGCCAATAAGAATACTATGAGTCAAATAAATGGAGTCATGTTTGAAGGGCAACTTCAGTCAATATAGAGATAATCAAGATGATCAAGAATAAGATAGCTGAATAAAGGTAAAATGAAAATAGAGAATGCCCCCCCCCCATAAATTTCTCAAAGCCATTATTTACCGTAACGTCATCCTTGTAGCACTGCCAGATTCTTATAATCCACAGTACTCCAAAAATAAACAAAATAATTGACAGGTATATAATGATTTCTGTAATACTACAAAAATAATTAAAATCAATTTGTTTTCCTTCAAAATAACTTGTATCTGTATTGTAAATCCAATATTAGCACGTGAATAAGTATAAATATTTGATTATACTGTGGTGCTGGAACCACATTATGGAATCTCATCTGACTCAAAACCACCTCTTGAAAGACGAGCATTTTGAAGTCTTATGGGGTTCTATAATTGGTTCACAGTAAATCGGTCCTCACAATTCTTTACTGAGCGAAAGCATTTTTTAACTCACCTTAACCATTACCTCCTTTACCCGGTAGCGACATGCCAATAGTAAATTTTTTTCGTCTAAGATAAGATAAATAAAGTTAGAATGTGTAGAGAGAGTGAGATAGGATAGATAGAAATTAAAGTGTTGTGTGTGTGTGTGTTAACGTGTGTAGGATACGTGAAGATGATAGCGATTTGGGTAATTCTGAAGATCCATACCCCGACCGCTTCCTCATTCGCCCTCGCTCGCGCGACTTCTCGTCTCCAGAATGTTTCGTTCAATTTCAATATGTTTAAGCCAATATATTTCTGCACTTTGGATCGCCTTTTATCTAACATTTATAAATACATATTACTATTTTTACGAAGGGCACTACTTTTCGATGTGTATTTATACCTACAATCCGGTTACCGGTAAGCTTTGCATTTAGTTATTATCATGGCTGCCGCGTACGAAGTTTGCCAAATGTGCCCTCAAGATATATTTCAGCTTGGACCTTTGTTTAGCGATCGGGATAAGCTGATTGAATATTTAGCCGCCCATAAATTAATTACATTATCAATTCAGTGCGACAAATGTGACCAACCACTTTCGAGCCAACAAGATTTTTCGTTTAAGTGTACCAAAAGTAAGCGTGATTCAAAAACCAGTGAAAGTTCCCGCCATTATTTTTCGCGTTCCGGCCTTAATCGATCTTTCTTTTCCAAATCTCGCCTCTCTCCAGAAACTATACTGAAGATTATTTATTGGTTTTTAATCAACCAGAATAATGTAAGTAAAACCATTTTTCGTTCTTTAATTCCATTTCAATGGTGTATTCACTTATTTCTTGTTCCCTTTAAATACATACAAATATGCCGCCTTCAATTTTTGAACTTGTATTCTATAGCGCATATTCATGCACGATGAACGAAATCTAAGAACACACGCGTTCCAATACTCTTAGGCTCAAAAATGTAAACAATAGGGGCCGGGGTATGGATCGTAAGATTTACCGAAATTTGTGCCATGTTGCATGTCTAACGCTTTCGTTTTTCTTTTATTTTTATTATATTTTTGTGATACATTATTATTTTAAGCATTGGAGCCTTTGTTTTCTTTTGCTCAATAGAGCGTTTGTATCATTTTATTGTTTTTTATTTTATTTTTTTATTAATGCTATTATATAAATATATTTATATGTGTATATATATATATATATATATATATATATATATATATATATATATATATATATATATATATATATATATATATATATATTTTGTCAAGAATTACTTTTAGTTCCTCATCGGGATTCTCATTTGGGTTGTATGGTTGGTAGTCGCAATCGGTTGTCCGTTTTAGATGTTGCATTCCTGGTAGTTACCAGTATGTACTATAGTTTATTACCTATAGATTAGATTGACGTTTATTAACGTTTTTCTTAGGCTACCGTTGAAGCGTTGTTTATATTGCGTACAATGGATTTGGTCTTCTTGTACGATGGTTTGATTTATTATATTCTGTGGAATCGTATTTTTAATCTTTTCCCACAGTTTTCTTGCTCTTTTTTGTATGACTGTGTTTATGGGTTCTATAGTAGATCTGCGGTGGAGTTCTTCTGCTGGTATGTAATCTAGTCTTCCTGTTTGTTATGAATCTAGTGGCTTGATTTTGGACTCTTTGGATCTTCTTGATTTGGGAGTTACTTATTGTATTCAATGGTACAATTGGGTATAGGAGCTTAGGTTGTACTAGGGCCAGGTATAGTTTTCTTTTATTTTGGGGTGAAAGTTGTCTGAATCCGTATAGTGCTGATAAGGTTGATTTTGCTTTTATGATTTTTTGCGGTAAGTGACTTGTATAGCCTGTCGATGTTAAATTTAGTCCGAGAACACGTCCTTCTGTTGAAAAATGATATGCCTCTCTATCTACGCGTACAATGGCTTTTTTCCTTCTGTTCATGGGTATTAGTTTGAACTTATCCTTGTTAGTTTTTATTTTATTCCTTTTCTCGCAATCATTTAGGTTTTTAATTTTATACCTGTTCTTAGGGCGATGTCCTTGGGGTTTTTCCTATCGCTGGTCACTATCTGAGTGATATCGTCCGTTAATTGTATGTACAACGAACTTTCATCAGTTGGATGTGGAAGGTCCCTGGTATACACTGTGTACAGCGTAGGTGAGAGGCAGCCTTCCCGTGGGACCCCCGTTTGCAGATTGATTGCATCGCTCGTTTTGCCGTTTATCTGCAATATCGCTTTCTTCTCATCTAGATAGCTGCAGAGTATTTTGCAGAGGTTTATTTCCAGGTCAAGCTCGAAGATTTTGGCTTTTAGGCCGGGCAACTACACTTTGTCAAAGGATTTGGCAACATCACGAAGTACAATGTCAACTCTGTTGCCTCGCGCTATTTCAGTAGCAATTTTTTCGGTAATGATTGCTAGCGCGGTGTCCATCCCTCGCTTGCCCGGAACCCGTGCTGTTGTGAGTTGTATAGGTTGTTTATGTTAAGATGATTGATCAACCTTTCGTTAAGGAGCTATTCTAGGACTTTGCCTAAAAATTCCAGTAGCGAGATAGGACGGAAGCTTCCGACTTGATGTTTCGGTTTGTCCAGCTTGGGCAGGAAGATCATCTTTGCCGTTTTAAATGCTTGGGGGAAGTATCCCATATTTAGGCAGGCATTGAAGATCTTCACTACCGATTCGTGCACATTATCTGGGGCATTCATTGGGTGAGCTTTATATATCCCACTTTGTCCTGGAGAAATTTGTTTAAATGATTTTAATGCTGTCAGGTATTCATTCATTGTAAATGGCTTTCCTTTCCCCAAAGGATTGTCTCTTTGTTCGTCGACTTTTCTAAACGGTATAATATGTTCACGTTGTTGCCAGACTACGTATGATTTCTTCCTCGTAGTTTTGGTCGAAATCTTGATTTTCTTCAGGTGAAATAGAAAAGATTTTCAGCCACTGTGTTCGGAAATGTTCTTGTAGTTCCTTATTTTGCTATACTTTCTTGTTCTGTATTTTCAGGCTTATTTCTTCTTTTGGCTGTGATCCGCGTAATTTCCTGAATTGTCTCCAGAATTTCCTTGGATCCTTTTCTATCTCCATTTTGCCTATTATGTTATCCCAGAGCCTGCCTGAATTCTCCTTGATGAAGGTGTCTATCCCCCTTCGAATTATGACAATGCTTCTGTACCTTTCGATCGTATTACCCGATACCCTGATTTCATTTATTACATTTTGAAATGCATTAATTTCATCTTGGATCTATTGGGTCCATCTAGGTGCAGGTATGGTTCTGTATTCTATTGTTGGGGTGTGTAAACTGTCAGCCTCTCTGATTTTACTGGCAATTAACTTTAGTTGGGCATCTATTTCCTCTTTACTTTGGTTGTTAAGGGATCCGGTTTCTATTGTGTTTAAGTATTGTTTGTATCCATCCCAGTTTGTTTTGCTGGTTGCTTTTCTGCGAGATATTTTTATTTGGATGGGCGAAGTTGAGATGGTGGTAATTATGTTTAAATGATCGGAGGGAGTTGCGGAGCCTGGCTGTGTGTGGTGATTTAGATTGAAGTTTTGATTAGTTAAAATAATATCTGCGGTAGTCGAGGCTCGGGCTGTGAGATACGTAGGGAAGTCAGATCCTTCTCTGTTTAGTAGGCCTCTTTGCATTAGGAGTTGTAGGGTTTTTCCCGTTCTGTTTGTATGGGTTGTGTACCCTGCTTCCCTGCACCTTGCGTTAAGATCTCCCGCTAGAAATGTTGAGGCTTGTCTGCGGAATAGCTTGATGAAATTGGGTATAGGTAGGTACGAGCGTCTAGGGGGTTGGTAGGCCCCGGTTATGACCAGGTCACCTGTAGTCATTTTTATTTTCACAGCTAAAAACGATTCCTCTAGCTCTTTTATTTCTGTAAAGTGTATACCTTTTTTAATGCTTAGAGCAACTCCGTCATATCTTGACTGTGAGTGGTTAGTTGTTAAGAATTTATAATTGGGGATTTTTATTGTTTCTGTATCTGTGGATATGCCATGTTCTGTTAGGATGATTAGGTCTGGATCTTCCTTTCTTACTATGTTGGAGTAGATTAAGCGTTTTTTCCTTCCAGCCGTTAACATTCAAGGTGGATATTTTAAGCTTACGTTGATACGTGTCCATTGCTGTTTATATTTGCTTGTGTTCTCTACCTGACTTTGTTTTTTCTGGTCGGCCTGGGGATCGAGTGCGTCCATTTCTTTTCTTTTTAAATTCACCGCACGAGATGTTACTGCATAATTCTGGGGCGATGAATAACATACCCTGTTTCAGTGCATTGTGAACTTCCGTTTCGTCTGCGTCTGATTCATATTCCCATCTAAATTTTCCCTTGACTAGTCCGTCGATTATTTCCTTTTGCTTATATTGCTTAGGAATGGGGTAGGCATGAGACCGGTAAATTTTGATGTTGAAGTGTTGGGTGGTCATTTTTGATTTTTGTTTTTCTGAAGTCACTCTTGTGCTTTCTTCTGATTCAGTATCCATTTCACTTTTGTCATCTTCTTCTTCTACTTGGCTAGTAGTTTCCTTTGGAGTCATATTCATTTTGTACAACTCATTCGAGGGTGGGTTCTCCGGAAACAGCATTTTTTTAGTCCGTTTTTCTCAAGCATGGTGGTGTCCAAGAATACAAAACCAAGAAATATTTATCCAATTTCAGCGCCTCTTATGCTTGTTTGTATTTGAACGTAAATTGTTCCTAAAAATCTATTTGATGCTGATTGGTTGAATTTTGTATAGTTTATGTTAAGTATAATAACTATATATAGAGATGCATTTTTGGTAAAAAATATATAGATAGGATTAGCAGTCATTATTTAAGAAGTTATCGTTACCGTTGGCCCTTTTCGAGACGTGTTCCCGTTAAATACGACAAAATAAAGAATCCAGCTGAATATTTTCCTCTATCATAAGGAAACTCGTTAGATCACTTAACCCAGCCTGCTACACGAGAAGAGCTCCCCTTTCGGCACTTTAAATAAAAGGGGCATCTAACGTACGAATAGTCCATACCTATAATATTGTGGGGGTCGAACCAAGTAAACATTCTTTTGAAAAATTTAAACGGTTCACACATTGAACCTTATAAATGGGAAGATAGACTTACCGCTTTGTATTAATCTCTTTCGTAAATGGAAAGATAGACATCACGCTTTGTATTAATCTCTTGCGTAAATGGGAAGATGGACATCCCACTTAGTATTATCTCTTTTGTAAATGGAAAGTTAAACTGTCCAGTATTATATCTTGTAAATAAAGGAACGAAAACCCCAGTGTACTCGGCCGATGAAGGAGCTTTCTGAATTTCCCCAAACTTTACCTCCTTTGCAGAGAATACACATTCAGTATCGTGTGCTGGATCCAAGCTCTGATTAAGTGCTAAAAATTGGGAAATGATGGTATATTCACTCTTAGAAAAATTTGGATAGTAGTAGATAAAAGTAGGTGAAAATTTTAAAGGGTGGGGGGGGGTTGCCCTAGTAGGAGGGCATCGCAGTCTTTTTACATTTGGAAAATTTTCTTTACTTATTTGTATTATGTAGTATCTATTATGTATTGGTTTATTTACGTGTAGCAGGCGTGTTCTTCTTATTGTTCGTGTTTCAAATGTTGTTGTACTTATTTTCAGTTAAATTTTGTAGCATTCGAGGCTCTTAAAGCTTTTGGCTCGGCAATTTACCTGTGTTGTTATCATGTTTGGTTTTATGGATACTCTGTGTTTGTTTCGTTTCGATTGTGTTGTTTGTTGGGTATCTGTTATGTGTACATTGATGTAGTGTTTTCTTGTGTACAGTGTTTGGTGCTTGGGAATCGGTTACGTCGTGTGACATTCCCACGCAGTCGTGCAAGAATGCCAATTCTGCCACTTGTTCCCTGTAATTCCGGAATGACATCATTTGTAACAGTTAACCAGACCCTTTTTCCCAATTTCTGGGTGAAAATGTTGATTGGATCTAGTTTCTTCCTTGTGTGGAGTTCCCTCTGACGGCGTTGGTCCAGCCTTCTGACCTTGTTGATCAGTAGGGATGCAGTGTTCTGTACTCGCTGCATTTTTCTCATTGAGGTTTTGTTTTGCGGGATAGATGAGCTTAGCCCGGACGTACATCAGGTATATCTTCCTGATGTTGGCCGAGCTAAGGTCTCTAAACCTGTATAGCTTGGAGATTTCTCTCTTTGCCAGGTTCCGCCTCTCCGTGTAGTGTCTCGCGTATCCGTGGTCGGAGAACTTTAGGCCCAGGGCAGTGCCTTCGGCGGAGTAGCCGTATCTCCTCCCCTCGATGATCATGGGGTCCGTCAACGTGCGGCTTAGTGGGACGATCTTAAATTTGTCCCTATTTGTTCTAATCTTGCGTCTCTCGTACTGGTTGATGTTGTTGATTTCTGCTATGGTTCGCGCTGCCTGATCCCTTGCCTTCTTCACCAGGCACGGGACGATCTGGGTGATGTCATCTGCGAATTGCAGATACATCGTGTCCCTATGCACCGGTGTTGGGAGGTCGATGGTAAAGACCAAGTAAGCAGAGGGCTCAGGCGACTTCCCTGTGGAGCACCTGCCTTCAGTTCAAATTCAGGTCCTCTGTGTCCTTCTATCATGAGACATGCCCTTCTGTCCATGACAAAGTTACAAAGGATCCTTTCCAGGACTGGGTCTAACTGGAGGTTAAAGATCTTGTATTGTAGTCCTTCCAGCCAGACTTTATCGAAGGCCTTCTGCACATCCCTCAACACAATGTCTACATAGAACCTATTCGCGCGGCAATAGGCTATTTTTTCTGTCAAGAGCGCTAGGGCTGTATCGGTGCCCTTTTTTGGGCGGAACCCATACTGTTGGGGGTTGTGTGCTCCTAACTCGCTCAGTTGAGCTTGTAGCCTGTTTGCTATGATATTTTCGAAGATCTTGCCGAGCATCTCCAGAAGAGAGATCAGGCGATAGTTTTCCACCTGGTCCGGGGGCTTATTTCCTTTCGGGATGAAGATGATTTTAGCCATCTTGTACCCGTCCGGAAAGTAGCCTACATTCAGGGTAGCATTCATGGTGTTAACCAGTCCCTGAATGATTTGCCTCGAGGCATTCACGAGGTTGCATTTCGTGATCCCAGACCAGCCTGGTGCCCTTTGCTTGAAGAACCTTATGGTCTTCATGGTCTCTTCAAAGGTTATTGGGCAGCCGTGGCCAACCATCTCTCTATCCTTAGATACTTGCGGGTGGGGTGGGTTCTATGAATCATTGTGCCGAGTTCCTCTAGCAGTTGGTCTTCGAAGTCCTGGTCGAAGTCGTCGTTTTCCTCAGGGGTAATAGCGAAAATCTTTTTCCAGTCCTGAATCTTCTTTCGAGAGAATGTGGATCCTCAATGATTTCTTCTCCATCTTTTATTTTTATTTTGGCTTTGGTGGGCAGTCCCCTAAGTCTTCGGACTGTATTCCAAAAACTTACTGGACTGACCTCCCTGTCTAGCCTACCTATGATGTCATTCCAGATTTCCTTTTGTTTTTCTGTAATTATGTGTTTAAGTTTCTCGCCCTGTTGTCTCATTCTGGCTATCCTTTCCCTATTTGGGCCTGTCCTGCCTATCTCTTCGAGGATTTCCCTATGTTCCCGAGCGTTATCCCTCATCTCGTCCGTCTACCTAGGTTGTGGGAGCATTTTATAGGAGATCCTGGGGACGCATCTCTCATCGGCTTGTACGAGGAGATTGGTGATGGTGTTTATCTCCTCGTCCACCTCTTCGAGATTGGCGTCTCCCAGGTCGGCAGAGAGTATCTCTCTATATAACTCCCAGTTAGCTTTCGCTTAACTTTTCCTAAGTGGCACTGGCATGAGAATCGGTGCCAGCGAGATAGTTGTTAAGATAGGGACATGGTCGCTCGGTACCACAGGACCGGGCTCGCTGCTGATGTTAAAGGGGAAGTTTCGGCTTGCTAATACTATGTCCGGTTTTGTTGCCGAACGTCGCGTTAGGTAAGTCGGGAAGTCTGGTCCTACCCTCTGGAGTCTATCTCTTTCGATAAGCAGTTCCAGGTTCCTTTCCCTCTGGTTGGTGCGACCGTAACCTGAAGCTGCGCAACAGGAGTTTAGGTCACCACCCAGCAATGCCATTTTTCCTCGTCCAAAGATGTTAAATAGGTTAGGAACGGGCAGGTATTCTCGGCGTGAGGGCTGGTAGGCCGCTGCCACGGTTAAGGCTCCTACTAGGGTTGGGATTTTGACAGCCACAAAGGAATCCGCTAAGTCTGGAAGTGTTTTATATTTGATGTTTTTACGGATCGCAATGGCAGCGCCATCGGATCTTTCCTGTGTGTGTTTTTTTTTGTGATCACAGTGTAGTTTGGTATTTTTATTGTGTTTGTTTCTGTGTTTACACCGTGTTCAGATATGAGGATCAGGTCGGGATCCACCATGCGGAAGATGTTTCCGTATTGGATGGATTTCCCTTCCCAACCGTTGGAATTGAGTGTGAGTATTTTTAATTTGTTGCTTGTGTTTTCCATGTTGTTTGTTTAGTGTTTATGTTATCAAAGTGTGTGTGTGTGTGTATTCCTCTCTTACTTTTTCACTCTTCTCTTTTTCCCATTTCTAATTTTGGCAAACTCTGCTTCACTTATGGTGAGGCAGGAATCTGTATGGATTTTAATTTTCGCCGCCATGAGCGCCTCGTCAACTGTTGCTTCCTTCAACTGCGCGTCGAAGCTCCATTTCAATTGACCTGTTTTTACCCCTTTGACTATCTCTGCTCGGTTTTGTAGAAGAGCATATTAAGCTATTCTCCACCAATTGGGGAGCTTTTCCCCTACTAGCGCTTCGCGCTCTCGATTTATTCTTTGGGAGTTGGGCTTGTTCCTCTTCTCATCTTCCGAGTACATGCCCCCCGACACGCGAATATCTATACGGGTTACTTCCCCGACGATCTAAAAGTGGCAAAAATCATGTTTATACCTAAAGGGACGAAGCCCCCCCCCCCCCCCATCGCGATCAACTAGTGGATTACAGGCCAATATCCTTCCTCGAGTTCATAGGAAAAGTCTACGAGAAGCTTCTAGCTAATAGGCTAAAATACCAGCTAACAGACCTAGAAGCCCACAACCCTCAGCAACACGAGTTCTGTAGGGGAAGGGGGACTCTTAAAGCCCTTGCTCTCCTCACTGAGAAACTCGCCCGCTGTAAAAGTGAAGGAAAATACGTAGATGTGGTGTTGCGAGATGTCCAAAAGGCCTTCGACAAGGTTTGGCTGAAAGGTCTCCAATTCAAGATCTTAGGCATTCAGCTACGAGGGGCGGTCAATAAGTTTTGCAATTCGGATATAAGGAAACGAGATATGAGGAAAAGTGTTTTATTATTTTTCAATATAACTACCCTCGACTTCAATGCACTTGCACCACTTGTCCCTAAGGCTTCGAATTCCCGACAACCAGAAATCTCCCGACTGCTGTTCAATCCACTCCTGGACATCTTCATCGTCCCCAAACCGGCGTCTACGCAGTGCAGCCTTGAGCTAGCGGAATAAAAAGTAGTCGCAAGGGAACAGATCTGGACTGTAGGGAGGATGGTTGAGCTCCTCGAATCCGCACTAGCGCAGGGCATCTTGTGGCAGCTCTGGCCTTGTGGACTTTGACGACGTTGAAGTCGATCATGGGACGTGAGGTTTCTAGGGACCCAACAGGCACATACCTTGGTCATGGCCAAATTGTCGTGGATGATGTTGATAACACTTCCATGTGATATTCCAAGTTCTCGCTTAATTTCTTCGACCTTCTCCCGTCGATTTTCGAGGATCATCCTCTCCACACGGGCCACATTGTCCTCGTTGGTCACGTTTGACGGGGGTCATCTTCAAGGGATTCACGACCATGGCGGAACTCCCTATTTCAGCGAGCAATGGTTGTATAGGAAGGGGCGGTGTCGGTGTACACTGCAACCATGCGTTCATTGATCTCTTTTGCATTCTTGCCTTCCTTGGTCAAAAATTTGATCACTGCCCGGTGCTCAACCTTCTCCATTGTTGAAAAATTTGTAACTGACGATCTGTGATCAGCTACTGCTTCTTAAATAGACGAGGCAGGAGCGTGCGGCTGCAGGTCCTGACTTGTGGTAACTTGTCCTAACACCGCCACAAACAGTCATCCCCCTTCCTCTGTTTTGCCCTACCGATTCGCCTAGCTTATTGACCACCCCTCGCAAACCCGATCCTGGAGAGGATCTTCTGTGACTACGTCATGGAAAGGAAAGCCAAAATATCGATTGAGAAGTTCAATGGACCCGTATTCGAACTTGAGGCATGTGTTCCAAAAGGTAGCTATCTGAGTCCACTGTTGTACCTAGTGTACACATTGGACCTAACTACCCCAGTAGGGAAGGATGTAATGTATCTGAAGTTTGAGGTTGACATCACCCAAATCATCCCCAGTACCCACAAAAATGCTGGAGTTCAAGCAAGACAGACAGCCACCGAAATCGACAACATCAATCGATACGAAAGAAAGTGGAAGATCGAGACGAACCGCTGAAAGTTCCAAATCCTTCCAATAAACCGCCGGAAACTTGACCATGTCTTAGTGAACGACGAAGTATACCAGTACACCAACGAGGGCAAAGTCCTAGGTCTGCGCATCACCTCAAAAGGGTTCAGAGTGGACATAAAGAACAGAATCTCCCTAGCCAAAACACAGCTTGGGAAACTATATAAATTCCGAAGCCTCAGCTCCAAGAATCTCAAGAAGCTGTACACTGCTCTGGTACGCTCAACATTATTGTACCCGGCAGTGGTCGTGCAGGTTGCAAGTTCCACCACTATCACGCAAATGCAGAGAGTGCAGAATAAAGCAGCCCTGCTGATAGCGGGAGCGCGCAGGGCGGACCGTATTCGGCAGACAGATCTGCACGCAAGAGCAGGTCTGAAGCCATTAAATATGGAACTCCAGAGGCTAAGGAGTAAGACCTTGGGCAAAATCGAGGAAGAAATAATTCCAAATATGGAAATTGATCTCGACATTCCGAGAGCGGATAGGGAACGCGCGACTAGGCGAGCCCTATTCCGAAGTGGAAGAATCTGCTCCCGAGAGAACCTAACTGGACTCTTCACATGAATATGACAACCTAATAAGAAGAAAAAGAGGCGAAGTGCCCACATCCAAAAACACAACAAAGGAATGAACAAAATAGACGAAATGCCCACATACCGGTAATATAAAAATAAATGATCAGGATACTGGTAATACCAAAATAAATTATCAGAAAAATTAAAAGATACAAAAAAAAATAAAAAATAGCAAATATAGCACTTGAAAGCTAGAATGGCGTGACGGAGGAAATAGAGTTTAATTATATTTATATATATTTAAAAAAAGAAAAAAAAGAAAAATAAATAAAGTTCAAATAAAAACGAGAGCCACTGACGGTGCACAAGAAGAGGCAAATAAGACAATATAAGAAAAAAGAAGTATCTTAGAGATGCCCTCTACACCAGGGCAAAAACTTACCATCTATTTAGTTATATTTATCTTCTACACTTTTTCACTCTTTATATATCAATCAATCGAAAGGAGAGTACAGGAAGTGTTATCATTATTATTCAAGAAGAAAAGTTGTCACTACTGTTCGCCATTTCAAGGCTTATTCCAGCTATATATATATATATATATATATATATATATATATATATATATATATATATATATATATATATATATATATATATATATATATATATATATACATATATATATTCCTTTATCCTAAGGAAGCTTGCTGATCACCTAACCCAGCCTACGAAACTACAAGAGAGAATTCGTTACCGAGACCCTATAATACCATGTAGGGAAAATGAAAGATTGATTGGATCTAGTACTTTCGTTACCTTAACATTTTCAAACTCACAATGGATTATAAAATAGAGAGACACCGTATTTATACAAAGCAATGTTTTCCATATATATATATATATATATATAGGGGGGGAAAGATGAAAGGACCTCTTCGTTGGTCACCAGATATATTTATATTCCACCTCGTTTTGTGATCCTCTTTGCTATTGCGCTCTCCATAAGATTTTTGCGAAACGTTGATCGTTAAACCGGATTTGGGTGATACGATAACGTTCCGAGAAATTATTACCCGACTCCAAAAGGTAATGATGAATGTTTTTGGCTGTGCGATGAGCAGAAATTCTGATATGATTTTGCCTTCGAGCAAAATGGTGATGAAAACAAGACGACTACAATTATATTTTATTTAGGGCTTTGGGTAGCAAATGGAGGAGGAGTTCGAATTAGATTGATTATCGATTTCACGAGCTTATCTTTGGTGATGCTTAAATACAACTCTCTTAATGTTCATGCTTTGGTACGATCAATGAATAAGACTCGTCGGATGTAAGATCAGTTGCGTAAATGATATCTCCTAATGCAGAGTAGATGACTTGATTGGTTTGACCCGCAAGCGATATGTGTAACTGCTCCTCGAATCTTTCGAATGCCCTCTCTCGAATGATCTCTCTCCTCCTCGATTTGCTTGTTTTATACTTGGACACATTTACAAATATATATATATATATATATATATATATATATATATATATATATATATATATATATATATAATACTTTTAAAAACCTTTTCTCTCGTGAGAAAATATAACTAAAACGGTGAAATTTGGTCAAAGGCTTTTTTTCGTCTTCCTTAACAAAAATGAAAATATAATATTGTGGTTGTAATTTGATGCTCACCGAGTGGCGTTACGATCGACCTAACCCATTCTAAGGTTACCAAACCGTAACCACAGAGTAATTAGTCTCATTCCCAGTTTACCTCTTCGCCGCGACTTTGGTCTTCTCGGGAAATCAAAATGGGAATCGTTCTAAAATATCCTGTTACATGTTACAATGTTTCATTTGAGTTTCTTTTTGTTCCGTTTCACACAAATAACTTTATTTACATTGGCTGAGTGTGCACATTAATACTTCATGGGTTTGTGTGTGCACATATTATGTGCACCACAGCATGCACATATATTGTGTGCACCACACACACACACACACACACACACACACATATATATATATATATATATATATATATATATATATATATATATATAACTGAATTGCGAATACTCCTGTGTTAAAAGATTCCCCTAGAGCCGCATTGCTTAAAATATGTTCCAAACATCTTTGTTCTTCCTCATTGTGCTTTTCTCTTCCGACTCGCAAGGTTTGTTCAAAGTGTTCCACAATTCAGGTTAACAAATCCATCTCAAAACGATCACAATGATAAACCAATCATCAACTAATACATCGGTGAATGATTAAAATCTTCAACAATGCAATCTTCAACCGAAACACAGCAAAACAATCAAACTCCAGCATGCATCTCTCATACTCCCGGTTTTTGAAGCCTCAAACCCAATCGCTTAGCTTCACTCTCGTGACGTAATTCTCCGCCTTTAAGCCATAACAGAATCCAAAATATTCCCATAAGTATCCTCATTAGGTTTAGGGACATTTTATTTAATACGGAGAAAGAGGGAGCATATAACGATTTGAGAGATGCCTTCCAAAGGGAATTTGGGAGTCACAGGTTGAAGACTTAAGGGAGCTCCTAAATACTCAGAGGATGGGAGATACGTGTCCCACTATTTTTTTTTAAATCATTGGAAGGGCCTATCGGTACAAAAGGCGCGCAATCTGACCTTTTCGACCCTCTCTTCACCGAAATTTTCATGCGGGCAGTCCCAGAATATATTAGGCCCCTCATTCCCATGGCATCATCGTCCGATTTGAATCAGCTGGCAAAAGCAGCCGACAAGCTGTAAAAAAAATTCCATAGGTAAATTAGGGCGCAGTACATAATCACGGCCATGAGCCTAATTTTTCCATTTCGCAGGTTCGGGTAACTGCGAGTTCTGCTTGTGAACGACTGGAGCGTGGCGAAATCCACCCCTCCCCCTCCTAACGAGGGATTTAGCTGCCACGTTATCGAGGATTGAGAGTGACCTCAGCCGGTTAAAACTGCAGCAATGGGCACAGGGAGAGCGACGGCACGGGCATGGTGATTGGAGAGATAGGATCCGTTTGAGTTCCCGTAAAAGAAACCAATGAGGGAACTTCAGCACAAAAGGTGAGATGCGGCAATTTTCACAATCTTCTTCCGCCTATTCTCACCATAATCTTTGACAACAAAAGTGTCTCTGCTCGTACCATCAAAGGTATGGTGACAACGTTGTCCACAGCCTTTTAACCAATATTATGCTTTTCCCCATACTGCGCCTCGTAGTCTTCCCAAGCATAATGTAGCTTTCACCCAATCAACTCAATGGTGCTGGTACCACAACAAATATGGCGCACAGCCTGTAAAATGCTTACAACCGTGCACATATTTACAACCGGTACTACCTCCTTCACCGTCCTAATCTCAACTCTCCACTCCTTGCACATCACTTATCTCAACCAAACTCTTCAAATTTTCAAACTTCAATTTCAACCTCAAATTCTCCTTTAAACTAAAAAGGCATGGGACCAAAGGGTCTACATCCCCTACCGTCACTTCACTTGCTCCGGTAGGTCCTCTCTTTCGCATTTTGGGCTCACTTTCTGGTTTCTCATTCTTGGTGGACACTGTTACAGAATGCAGTTATACCAATTTCTAAGGGCGACAAAGCTTGTACACAATCAGATTTAGTTCTGAAGGCAGCCAATTCGATCAATATTAGGACCTATGAAAGGCGTAACCTTCAAGTCTCACTCGGTCTCCGTCGAGTTTTTCGATGGACCTTCGCCATGGCCGAGGTAGATGTCTAATATTGGGCCTCGATTTTCTTTCGGCTCACGACCTTTTGGTCGATTCTTTTCACCGCAAGCTTGTCGATCGCACAACTCTACTCACTGTTTCAGATTCGCACTCACCTTCACATAGTTCCCTCCTTTTTATTCGTCTCCCACCCAACGAGCCCTTATTCCAACGCTTTCTGCATGAATTGTCCGACCTTACCCTTCCACCTTCGAAGGATAAGACCATTAAATGTAATGTGGTGCATCGGATCGAGACGTCAGGAGGACCTGTATTCTCCCGACCTTGTCGTATAGCCCCAAACAGACTTTCTGCAATGCGTGAGGAATTCCAATTCATGATGGATGCTGGCATTTGTAAGCCTTCCTCTTCACCTTGGGCCTCCCCAATCCATATCGTTCCCAAACCCACGCCGGGGAAATTCAGAGTAGTTGGGGATTACAGAGGCCTAAACGCGATAACAACCCCGGACCGTTGTTCATTACCGTACATAGCCAATTTCACTTCATCTCTCTCCGGCTGTACAATCTTTTCACGCTTGAATCTGGTTCGTGCTTTCAACCAGATTCCTATTCATCCAGACCATATTTCAAAGACTAGCAACACCATTCCGTTTGGTTCCTTTGGAATGGTTAGAATGCCCTAAGGTTTGCGAAATTCTGGCTAGTCCTTCCGGCGTTTCATGGATCAAGTTCTGAGAGGTCTTCCCTTTGTCTTTTTCTACATTTATCACCTACTAATAGCATCTTCCTTGCTCGAGGAACACCTTTCTCGCCTTCGTCAAGTCTTTTGTCGCCTTCAAGAGTACAGTATCGTCTTCAACACTTCTGTCTTTTTGGTGTCTCGCAACTCTCCTTCTTGTGACACCACGTTTCGAGCGTCGGCATTAGCCCACTCGAAGACAAAGTTACCGTGATAGGAAATTTTGCTCAACCTACATCACGCAAACAACTCAGACGTTTCTGCGGCATGGTAAATTTCTACCACAGATTTATTCCGAATTGTGCCAAGGTCATGCAACCTCTCAACTCCATGCTCTCTAAGACCAAAAAGAACTCTCCCCTCGCGTGGTCTACTGAGGCGTGCGATTCATTTTCTCGCACCAAAGAGGCTATTGCCCGTGCTGTGAATTGGCTCATCCTACTTCAGGAGCCACCATCAGCGTCGCTTCAGACGACCTTCTTGCTTTCTTCTCTCGCTCTTTTTTGACTCTCAAAAGATGTATAGTACGTTCTCACTTGAGCTGTTGGGTATATACTTGTACCTCGCAATCTGCCACTTCCGTCCATATTTGGAAGGGCGTGACTTCACTATTTTTACTGACCATAAGCCTTTGGTCGGTGCTTGCTCGTCTCGTTCCACGTCTTCCGTGCACACTGCAGTTAATACTCGTCACCTTTACTTTATCCTGCAGATGACGAGCGATATTCGCTATGTTCCTGGATCTTCAAATATCGTACCAGAGGTACTTTCTAACACTACGCCCATCGATCATGCGACAATAGCGCTGGCCCAGGAACAGGATGAAGACACGCAAACACTGCGTCACTCTTCTCAACTCGTTGTGTTCGCGAAGTAGAATTATCAGACAGTCCTTCCCAGCGCATTCTGGTAGACTATTCATTGCCTGACTGTCCTCGTCCTCTCATTCCTCTCGCTTACCATCGGCATATTTTCGACCAAATTCACAGTCTTTCATATCCTAGTATAAATGCAACACGCATGCTCATCTCTCACCGCTTCGTATGGCCAGGTATGAATGCCGACGTGGCTAAATGTACTCGCTCATGCCTGGCATGTCAGCGTGCTAAAGTCCATCGCCACACGAAAGCTCTTCTGGTCAAGTTTCCTCTTCTTCGTCACGTTTTGACGCAGTTCACTTCGATCTAGTAGGTCGTCTTCCGTACACCCGTGGTTTCCATTATCTTCTCACCATGATCGATCGTTTTACTCATTGGCCAGAAACAGTTCCTATCCCGGATATCAGAGCCTCCACCGTCACTCGAGCCTTCGTCTCAAGGATGGGTTGCACGTTTTGGTGTTCCGTCCACGATCATGACTGACCGTGGTAGCCAATTTGAATATCACCAATGGGATGCACAGGACCCTCAAAGTAAGCTTACCTTCCACATATCCCAACATCACTTAGGTAGACAAGCTACCTTTGACTCTCCTTGGTATTCGCTCGTCCTTGAAAGAGGATTTGGCCTGTTCTGCAACTGAACTGCTGTATGGTACTGAACTTCGTCTTCCTGGTCAATTCTTTTCTTCTTCTGACAGACCTCTACCTTCTCGCTCGATCTTGCTTCTTATGTACACGATTTTGTATGGGTGATGGCTGAAGTTAACCCTACCGCCCCTAGAGCGCTTGCCAATCACAAAACCTTCGTGCCGAAAGAGATGACAAAATGTTCCCATGTTTTTGTCCGTTGCGATTCAACTCGCTCTTACTTGCAACATGTCTATGATGGACCCTTTTCCGTAATCTCTAGGAAGCTGAAGTTCTTCGTCCTTCAGCTTGGAACCAAGCAGGATACTGTTTCCATAGACCGCCTGAAATCCGTATTTATTGAAAATGTTCACCTTGAGCATTCTCTTCCCACTTCTTCTTCCACTATAACCCTTTATGGTCCAGAAAGTCCCCAGAATACCCTCCAAACCACTCTTACAAACACCTCTGCTACACAAAATTCACTTTCCGTTTTTCTGCTTCCGCCTCTCGTGTTGCAGGAAACTTCGTCGGCAGCGGGGGTCAGTCAGGAGCAAATCTCTCCACTATTGGTCACCCCGTCAGCGGAAAACCGAACTCAAGACTCCCACGTCCCACTTGACGTCATCTTGGAAGGAACCAAGAAGCGGATCACCTTCGTCCCGTCAACCTCCACTCGTGCCAGTGCCTCGCTCAACGCAACTGGTATTGCCACCGCGAATATGTGTTCCTGTGCTCGCACTGTGACACGCTTCGGTCACGTCATAAGGAGACCTCACATCGGCGTTATCAGGACTAGCAAGACTATATTTAAGAATAAGGGGGAGGGAAACTTTCTTTGGTGGGGAGTATTTGTAGCACTGCCAGATTCTTATAATCCGCATTACTCCCAAACATCCTTGCTTTTCCTCATTGTGCTTTTCTCTTTCGACTCACAAGGTTTGTTCAAAGTGTTCCACTGTGGTGCTGGAACAACATTATAAAATCGGATCTGACTCAAAACTACCTCAAAGATGAGCATTTTGAAGTCTTATAAAATTCTATAATTAGTTCGCAGTAAGCCAAACTAACATTCCATAAAATGGTAAATCAATGTGTTGTGAACGGAGCAAAGAGATATCAAACCCTTATTTAATTATTGACTCTTAGAATAAAATTGTAGTATTATGTCTTTCGTAACGAATAAAATTGTATCATCTCTTTCCGTACGAATAAAAATTATAATATTATCTCTTTCTTAAGTCTGAATAAAAATTCACTGAGTGACTGTCATCTTTGGTTGGCGGTGTTCACAATTCGTCCAAGAGTTCCGAGGAGTCGAATAATAAACAATGAAAATGTTGATGTGTCGCCAATTCACATGCTTCAAATGTATTAAAAGTTAGCAGGTTTCAGTCCTCCTATCAAGCTATGTTGCTTCTCGGGCGGACGTCAGCCAGGGCAAGCACCAACTCCCCATCGTGATGTCCAGTCACGGTGGTAACCTCCCTAGTAAATAGTGTCAGCTTAAAAAGAATCCGAACGGAGATTCGAACTGCCAACCCAGCGATTGCCGGACAAGTGCGCTAACCACTCTACTAGCTGGGAAGCTATTCTCATTTTAATTCACCGTTGGGAAAAGTGAAAAATATTTCACGTTTTTTTATATCGATTACCTTTTCCTGTACCTCCTTTATCGAGTGGCAACTTTCCTCTGAATTGGCGTTGTTTCTTCAATGGTGTCTGAACAGTCAATAAGGATTTTTTTTAGGGGAAAAAAGTACGCCTCACGAGTTCTCCTTTCCTCTCTTCCCCTCCCACGATCGGGTGGGGACATAAGAGGAGGAGGCCCGCGGCCGACTTGCTCCTGAAGAAACTTCCCACACTTCTGACTCTCAGTTCAAGTGAACCGATAGGGAATTGCTTAGTGGGAAGTCCGGAACAAGCTTTAGAAGAGTGTCTATAATGGGAGACGGAAAATTTTAAGTTAAAAGAGGGCAGATTAGTAAGGATGAAGATTGAGCAACCTCAGTAGTCAACGGAGGAAAGGGGGAATACCCATGCCCAAAGGGCAAGTGGGACCTGTTGATTAACGTGGATTCCGAACCACCGTCATGCATTCACTCATCATTCTTACTTCCTTTCTCACACAAAAAACACCTATGTTCCTTATACAGTAGCGGGAGGACCGCCTAATCTCTGTTTCCTTATTCTCGTCATCTTTCATTCGTGTTAAACGGGAGTCCAGCTCTGGTGTTCGTGTGCTTTGAAAATATCGGAGGTAGTCCGTTTAGCCATCTTCCTCCATATTTCCTCCGCTCTGTTCCTGATGTTGATTTTGAGCGTTTCTAAACCTTGCTTCTTGGTGCAGGTCCTGTAGTCCCCTCCTCTCCCTCCTACGAGTGTTGGTGATTAGGTAGAGAGCTTTATTTTGTATTCTCGGTAGTTTCAATTTTTTGGTCCTTGATTCACTGTTGATAGGGATGAGCGGGTATAGTAGTACCTCCCTTCCTAGTGCAAGGTAGACCTTTCTGTTATTTTTCATGCCTAACCCTTTTAGATTGTACAGTAGGTTAAGCATCGGAATCGCTTTGTTCTTCCTCTCCGTTGTATGTTGTTTGTAGCATGTTGTTGTTATCTTGAGTCCTAGCACTTTGCCTTCACTATGATATCTGTAGTTCTGATCTTCGACTACAATATCTGCTGTTTTGTTCCTGGAGATTGGGATCATTGTAAATTTCCTCCTGTTAGTCCCTATCTTCCAATATATTTGAGGGTTGTTGATGTTGCTGATTTCTAAAGCTGTTGTCCTTACCTGAAAGTGTATGTTCCTGTACGGAGTGACGACGAGTTGGCTTATGTCGTCCGCGAACTGTATGTTTAGGCAATCAGGCATTATTGGTGGTTGCAGGTCTGCTGTGTAGATTGAATACAACGTGGGGCTAGGGCTGAGACAGCCCCCCCCCCTGCGGGAGTCCAGCTTCCAATTGGAACTTTGGTCCTGAATAGCCATTGATCTCCACATGTGATCTTCTGCCAAAAACATAATCGCAGAGAATTCTCTCCAGATTGCTGTTCACCTAGAGATTTAAGATCTTATATTGAATTCCTCTGACCCAGACTTTGTCGAATGCTTTTTCTACATCTCTCAGGACCAGATGGATGTAGTTATTCTCTGCTTTTGCTTTTGCTATTTTCTCTGTTATTATGCCAAGTGATATTGTGGTGTCTCTGCCTCTTCTGAATCCAAATTGGTAATCATTATAAAGATCATTTTCTCGAAGACTTTGCCCATGAAGTTCAAAAGCGATATTGGTATGTAATTGCTGAGGTGGCTTGGTGGTTTTCCTGGCTTTGGGACGAAAAACATTTTGGCTAGTTTATAGCCATCAGGGAAGTAACCGGTGTTTAGGCACGCGTTATAAATATTCTTTAATGTTCTGATGATTATGTTCGGTGCCTTGGTAAGATTAATTCTGGTTATTCCTGAGGGGCCTGGCGCTTTCTGCTTGAATGCTTGCGTTACGCCTTTGATCTCTTCTGTTGTTATGTAGGCCCCTGTACCCATAATTTCCTCCCTTCTTCGCTCTACACTTGGTGCTGGAGTAATCTTATCTATCTTTTCTCGCTAGAATGTGTGGACCATTTCGTCTATCTCTGGATTGAAGTTTTCGTCCTCCTCTGGTGCTATGGAGAACACTGACTTCCAGTGATTACAAAAAAGTTCTTCTGTGGTCCTCTCTTCTTGGATCTTTTCTCCCCGTTCATTCTTGATTGTTATCTTTTCTCTCCGGCGCCTGCCTTTTAGTCTATTTATTAGTCTACAGTTCTCTTTTGGTCTTCTTTCTTCTTCGATTTTCTCTATCAGGCTATCTCATATGTGCCCTTGCTGCTCTTCTATGAGATGCCTCAGTTCTTCTTTCCGTCTTCTGATTTCTTCCTATCGTTCTCTATTTAGTCCGTGGGACATTATTTGGTCTAGTAATCCTCTTAGTTGCCTATTCTTCCTCTTCATTTCCTCTATCCACCGAGGATGTGGAAGAGTATGGTATCTTGTCTTCCGAATATATCTTTCGTCCGCCTAAATGATCGTTCTTGTTAATCTTGACTTCTCCTCATCAATATCTTCTAGGTTGGCGATAGTGAGATCCTTTGGGATGAAGTTACTAAGATCTTGTGTGTAACCTGCCCAGTTTGCTCTACTGTACTATTTCCTCGCTGATACTGGTACCTGTATCGGATATTGATTCATGAGCAAAAGTGTTCTAACATGGTCGCTTCATGCAAATGTAACTGGTTGCATGTGGATGTTGAATGGCATATTGAAGCTACTTAGCACGATGTGTGTCTTTGTAGCTGCATTGCCTGTGACATATGTTGGAAAGTCTAGTCCTATTCTTTTCAAAATGTTCCTCTCCAACATTATTTCTAAGTTGGCTCCTCTGTTGTTCCTGGAGCGGTATCCATTTGCCCTGCACCTGGCATTGAGATCTCTCATAAAGATGGTTGGGAAACCTGTGCCAAAGATTTTAAATAGCTTGTGCAGGGAAAGATAATTTTTCCTTGGTGCTTGGTATCCCGTGGTCACTATTATTGGCATTAATTCCGTTTCAATTTTCACGGCCAAGAATGCCTCATCCGAATTATTAAATTATTTGAACTTCAGCTCTCTTCTTATTGCTATGGCCACCCCGCCATGATGGTCGCCTGAAGGATTCGCATTCATGACAGTGTAATCGAACAATTTCATTGTTTTTTCTTCTGGATTCACTCCGTGTTCTGATATTAATATTATGTCTGGATCGATATCTCTGAAGTTATTTCTTAATATCGATGTTTTACCGATCCATCCTTGAGTGTTGATTTAAAGAATGCTGAGCTTTCTTCTCCTTTCTGGTTCCATTGTTTACTAAGTTTGGTCGTTAGAGTTCTTTGGACTTCTGGCGGGTCGATTTCTTGTTGGGTTATGCTTCATTGCCTTTAAACCTGCCATTCTTCATACTTTGAAATGTAGAATGGCAGAGAGTAACGCAGTCGCCAGGGTAGATTCGAATTTTATCCTCCATTAAGAGTTTTTTCATTTCTTCCTCGTCTTCTTCTCCTGTCTTTCCTTTTAATGCCCATTTGCATTTTCCTTCTTTAATAGCCTTAATGATGTCTTCCTGTTTCTTGCCACTCGGGAGGGGAGAGCATTGATTGATGTAAACTTTAAGTTTTATTTCTTGTGCTTCCATGCATACTACTTTGTCTCTTTCACTGCTTTGCACTGACATGTTTGAATTTGCGTTTTCTTCAGTAGTATGTTCCTCGTTGCACGTTGGTGCCGACGTTGAAGCGACGTTGATTTTAAGGATTTCAGATGAAGGTGGGTTCTCAGGGAACCACATCTTCATTCCATTTTTTATAACCTTGTATTTAGTGTCATAGCGAAGGTGTCCGGTTTCCCAATATTCATTACATGGACATAGAGTATGCATGTGGGCACTTCTGTTGATACCCATTGTGGTACAGTTATATGGGTCTGTGGTTCCTTGCATTCGTCTCACAGTTGCGTATGTTGCATTTCTTCTTCGTTTCTCGTTTCTCTTTTCTTTCGTTCCATTATCTCCTTTCTTTTTGGCCATGCCATTGCCATAGTCCTATTTGACTCATGGCAGTTCACGCATTTCTTAGTACTTTCCTTGTACTGTATCAATTCGTGGTTCTTCTGCCCGCACTCAGAACATATTGTATATTTCTAGGTGCAGTCACGGGCCAAATGGTCCTCCATCTTGTAGTAGCGGAAGCAGATTTGAATATTAATATGTTTCTCGCGCTCTATGTTCTCTGGTGGAATTCTCATGTTAAACATGAACAGTCCTCGTTGGTAGATCTTTGTTGCCATCTCTGCTGTTGCACACACAATTTAAAAAAAGTGTGTGTGGTGGCCAAATTTAATTATTTCATTTATTTTTATTCCTTCATGATTTTTAACTATTTCTCCTTTCATTTCTTCTTTGTCATGGGAACCCACCCTGACATCGACTTTCCTACAGATGATACTTCTGTTTGCAGTTATCTGGGGTCAGATTTTGGGCGTTAATCTTATTTCTTTTAGACTCTCAACTCATTCCTGGGACACTAATTTTTCTACATCTTTTTTCTTGCTTGCAATTACCACGTAGCCATTTGGGACGTCGATAATTTTGACGAGGGCTACTTCTAGCTGTCTAAATAATGTCTCGCAGAGTTTTCCCTTTGACCGGCCTGGTCTCCTGCTCAATAGTCCGTAGAGGTACTCGTAGGCATTCCAGGCTGCCTCCTTTCCCTATTGGAGGATGGTACCCCATCCTTTTTCTAGTTGAGCGCCTAGGTGCTCTTTTCTTCGTTCCTTCCTCGAAGCCTATGTTTGTTTTCTTCCTTCCTTTCTACATCTGTAAAAAAAGACAGTGAAAACGTTCCCTATCGCCTAGCAGCCCATGGTTCCCTATTTACCTACTTATTTTAACCCCTCAAGACCACCCTACCTAAATAGGCCTAAGCTAATAGGGGCCTCCACAGAATTTCGGGCTCGTGGTCTTAAGGACCCTCCTTCTTCGCGCCCCTTATTGGGACTTCCTTCTGGAGGTCACTATAGCCTACTTTAGGTGGCTCTGTGCGCAGCAGTGGTCCTGTTATATTGCTTTTAGTCGGTGAAATAAGTGTAAGTTAAAGCGTGGAATAAGAAGAAAATTAAGGATGAATTACCACTTTAGCGTAAGCACTGCGCCCACTGGAAACAGGAGGAATCTCCAATCAGTCCAGAGGGCGCATATATTTCTTCTTTCTTCTTATCGTGAACTTAACGTTAACGTTAATGAAAAGTGAACTTTTCCTTAAACGCGCTCACAGGTTTCCTTTCGAAAAATGAATCCAAATTCAGTCCATAAAACGGTATTCAATCAACCTTATTCGAATGAAATCAGTCCAAATTTCAAAGAATTTGACTTTACCGTTCAACGAGTATGTAAGAGAACAATCCAAGCGACAAGCGCAGTCTCTCCCAATAAGGAAAAATCAATTTCAGTGACGCTTATGTTTGTAAGTGGTTGAACGTAAATTGTTCCTAAACTCTATCATAACGCTGATTGGCCTATTTTTGAATCACCTATGTTTAAAACGTAAAATTTGGCTTAAAGCTGATATACTTAATTAAACCTAAATTTCTTATTAAAAATCTACTTAACGCTGATTGGTTCATTTTGTATAACTTAAGTTTTAGTAGGAAAAGTATATATAGAGCAGCATTGTGTCGCTGAAGGAAAACCTTCTTCTTCCTCTCCCTCCTAACCGCCGTACTCACAGTGCTTAGAGCCTACTTTGGCTCTAGACAGTGTGACTATGGGGATATATAAAGGAGTGCCGGGCCTCCCCCATCCCTCCTTGGCCGCTCCATGAGCGCCAAGGGGGGCGAGGGAAGGGTTGGAAGAGCTGTTCTTTGTCTCGCACCTCTTCTCTTCTCATTTCATGAAGGCAATTAGAGTTAGCAATTTTTGTTCTTACTTGTAATACAAGTCTACGCTGCGGCCGAATAAAGAACCTCGAATCCCGCTACAGATTTCCTTCCACCTTGAGGAAGCTACGATCATACTGGTTACCCAACCTACCAAACTACAAGAGAGTGAGTCCCTTCTCACCCCCATACCACAATTCAGGTTAACAAATTCATCTCAAACGTGTGAGTACTGTACTTATATAATTTCATTATTACAGTCCCCAATTTACTTATTACCATTGTAATCCGGTTAACATTTAAGATCCTTTTCATATTTAATATCCAATTAACATTTAATGTCCTATTAATATTTAATATCCGATTAACATTTAATATCCTATTAACATCTATTTAATTTTCTGTTACTATTCATTCGATTACCAATTATTATCTTGTAAATTGCATTTTTAATCATTTTACATATCCATTAAACAATAACTCGTTGTATGCCAATTTGTATCAAGTTATATTCAATCAATTCTTTGTTTTCATTGTTAATTCTTAAATATAATATATTTTCATACCTGTGTATTCAAACCTTTCGTGTTCACCGCATTCCGTCACGTAGCCCGAATCTTAAAATTCAACCTTCATTTCTATCAATCTAATTTAGGTGTACCAGATATTGTATTTATATGCTATCTCGCTAAACAATATAATAACCAGTACACATAATCCCCACTGAACCAATAAACCAAATTATATTAGTAGTTTATTATAGGCCAAAGGAAATTCATGCTGTCATTCTAAAGAATAGCTGCCTTTCCGCGACGGGCCACTTGCAACCGAACCCTCGTCTCTGAGAGAGTGATCGACGACAAGCGCACATGGCTGAAGCCGTCACACGAGAGGGTGATCGACGACAAGCGCACAATGGCTGAAGCCGTCACACTATGGAAACGAAGACTCCAAGTAAACATCCAGCTCCAGCCAGAAACCAGCTTACCCACCACATGCAGTCTTAATATCAACCGGATTGCATCATAACCCACCCTCCGTTTACAGTGCCTCCTTTACTGATCAATTAGAAATTAGTGTAAGTGTGTGTGAGTGTGTGGAGGGGGGCAAAGTATGTGCGGTATAGATATAACGAAATAAAAGCTCTAAAAAGAGAAGGTAGTGTAGGAGATTTGCGAAGGAATGCAAGGCGCCGGGTGATCAGGCTTATCGCTCTAGTTGTTTTGTTGTTCGTGTATATCTTTGGTTGTTTTTGTTTTATACGGCCTTCAAGCCTTTTGTCTTAAAAAGATATTTTTGTATATGTTATGAGCATTTGTTGTTGTTGTATTATTCTATTGCTTTATTATTATTGTGATACTTAGTATTTTGAATTTCATGTATTTCTGGTGTATGTCGTTTTTCGTGTTTCCGTCGTTTTCTTTCTTCTTTCTTCGCGTTCCTTCCTCTTCGGTCAAAATCGCTGTTTTCTGAGTAGTAGCCGGTAAGTTTTTCTCGTAATCGGATAATTTTCCTAGTAGGTAAAAGTTTTCTTTTTTCCGGGGGGGGGGGGGGGAGGGTACATATTCCATCATGAGTACAACGGCACTTTGGCTCTGTTAGCCATAAGGCTAGCGGAACTTGAGAATCATGGATCGCTTTTGGCTGTTCTGTTATGGTTAATCATTTAGATGATTTCTTCATCCATTTCTTGATTAACCATATCCTGCATATTCCTAGTCCGTTCTTCAATGACTCTTAATGGGTCTTATCCCCGTCTCCCTGTGTAGCTCTTCTTGGTGTCTTCATTTTCGCCTGTGTGTAATGTAATTAAGTACACGCATTTGTTCTGCATAACGTGAAGTCTCCTCTTTTTGTGTCCTCGAGGCATAAGAGAAGGCGGAAGCGGGATAGTGTTGTAACCTAAATGTTACATAGGCAACTTAGGTTCCCAGAGTGACACATTTGTACATCGGAACAGCTTCAATGTGACACGATCTATGCTCCAAGAAATACGAACTCAATACCTCCTGCTCTATGGAAGTCCTGTGAGCAAGAGGTGTGGCGACATACATTCAGCGCACCGGTCCAAAAGTTAAGCCGAACTCTCGAAGGTGTTTGCTAACGCTGGCCCTGAAAAATTTAGGGCATGATTAGCGTCTCTCATTGGCATAGGTACAGTTGAGTACGGCCCCGGAGGAAATGAGAGCCGTTGGTGACTCGGGGAGGCGCTGAGCTGGCGCGTACAAATTCATCATGGACTGTGTACGACGTAAAACGAATGTCATCTCCCATACGTTGACAAGAAGTCTATCTATAGGGGACGTGTTCAAGGTATTATATAGATAAAAATAAAATCAATTGATCTTAAAAATGTATATTTATTTCTCGTCTGAACCATCCACGGAGGGAGATGTTGCAGATTGCCATATCGATTGCAGTAGTTCCTTTGACTCGTTGGCGTTTGGAGCTATAGAAGAACACCTTCCCTCTATAGGTATCGTCATATTAAGAGACCTACCCGCAGACATCTACATTTGAGTCGTTCTGTACAAAATAAAGTTTTAGTTTGGGATATAATAAAGGCAAGATTTCATGTAGGTTATTTATTTATGAATATTGACCTCCCTCACTTCTTGAATCATTAACATTAATAACTCGAGGAATCTATTTCTATGTTGTCAAATAGTCATCATGTACTTCATGTATGTTATTATTATACATTAGGTATAATGAACAATAATATTCGCAATAAATGATAATTTTACAAAGCTAAAAATATTACATATAAAAAGGTCACATTAAGTACAAACATATATCACATAAATTTTCCTATATAGCGGTGGGTAGGGGAGAATTTTAAAGCACTGAATTCAGGAATCGGACTCCATTAATGAAGACCTTGACCACCAATAAATATATTGTGTCATTTTCCTTGAGACAAAAGACAGTCTAAATTTCCATGTCTATATTTTATTGTTAGTAATCGAATTAGAGTTTGCTTTTAACTTTGTAATGGTGTACATCTGCATACTCACAGTGATTCAATGATAGAAAATTATTGTTCTTCATCTACATACAAGTGGATATGTATCGGGTGCAATTACATTTTTTGAATCGACTTAATATTTTTCTCAAATCACACAAGATGCTGCACATCTTTAATAACATTATTTCATCAATAACCTTCCAAATTTTTAATATAGCAACAGCGTTATAAACAGTAACTGAAAAAAAAACAGCCTCTTAAAATGTTGGGTTGATTATGACAACAATCGAATCGTAGTCACCCGACGGCACTTGAAATATCAAACAAATTAATCACTTACACTTAAAATTAAAATTTAATAAATGTCATTAACGAGAAACATATATACACAGATGCAAAGTGAAGTTTTTGATAATTTGGTAAAGTGAGAAGGCAGGTAATTCCATTTTACTTGGTGTAGTGGAATCGACATAAGCTCATTAATAATTTCATTGGGAATAATGGAAAAAGTTTTGTAGGCCACCAGAACACTCGCTTCTAAAGTTTATGTTTTAATTAAATTCTAGACAAAAAACGATTGGAGAAACAGAAAATAAAGGAAAAATAATACACAACTCAAACTGGTGGAGTAGTCAAGCTTTTTTGACTTATTTAGACTACACATTAAACTTCCGGCCTTGTAGTTTTTGCACTGATTCTGAAAAGAAAAAAAAGACGATTACTAATTTTAACTTGGATTATCCTCCGAATGATTGATTCTACTTAATCTCAAAACTCATTAATGCCACCATGAGAAGATACAATCAGATAAAAAAACATATCCCATTGGGTCTTCGTTTTAGGGCCACATTTTCGTTAACTTCTAAGTGGGACATCCTATTTATACGTTGCCGATGGCCGGTGTCCTACGAACATTCTCATCTTTTTGAGAAATGAACACTTTCGAATACATATATGACTTAAGAAGACAAATTAATAGCAAGGCTACTGCAAATCTATCAGGACATTAATAATTTCATCCTCTCATTCCTCCCAAATTAATTATAGCTTTTCTTTTTTTCTTTTGCTTTAAGACATAATTTAAATGTCTTTATGAATAAAAAATAGGTATTTTAAAGTTTTCCAAGAGGTTACGACAATCCAATGGGAGATTTGAGTTGCTTTAGGCTTCATACACCTGGAATAGGCAACGCGCTATTTGGTTCTCCCCTCAGAAGATAATGGAAGGAAAGATACAGAGGTAGAATTAGAGATAATCCAAAATAAGGTGGAAAAGACTGCACTGTGAGCAAATTCCTATGTCGCAGTGAAAGCCTTAATCCTTAAGGAGTTTAATAGGTTGAAGGCAAAGGTATAAAAGAGAGAGAGAGAGTGAGAAAGAGAAAGCGAGAGACAAGGAGAGAGATAGAGAGAAGGACAGAGAGAGATAGAAAGAAAGAGAGAGAGAGAGAGAGAGAGAGCGCTTCAAAGATGAAAGCTATCTATAAACTCAGGCTGCAAGAGGTGGGACCTTTAGACCTGGGCTGGTATGTGTGTATGCAACCGAAAATACATCCTGATGGAATAGGGGAATAAAGCAACTTGAATGGAAATATGAATTACGAGCAATATGTGGGGAGCAAGGAGTGTAGGAAAAGATGAAACGGAAGATATTGAAAAAAAGAGTTTGGAAAGGAGGAAGATATGGAAAAAACTGACTCTGTATATAGTAGCAAAAGAAAAAGTGTATAATTGAAGCTATGGAAGCCAGTTGTTATTCAAGGTTCGAACTGGATCACTGGGAATAACGGGCCAAGTTTATTGATGGAATGGTGGAGATGATACCAGTGAGTGGTAGACAATGGGACACAGAGAGACAATAGAACATTTGATAGTAGAATGCCAAGGCCATAATGTAGAGAGGGAGAGGTTGATAAATGAGTTTGGGACAGTGTTGGGATGAGGTACAAACAAGAACGGATTGCGGACATAGTCTAAAGTTTGATTGTGGAGAAAATGTATTAATGAGATGAGAATGATGACAGTGGGGGGGGGGGGGGCAAAAGAGATTTTGGGTTAGCGTATGGAAAAAAGAGATATGTACAGGGGGGTCAACACGAAGTGTAGACATATCTATTTAATTATTTTTAAAACACAATGTAATATTACACAATACTTAGACTAAAACGAAAGAAAAAAATATATGCTAGAAGATGATGTAACTAATATTTAATGTGAACGCCTTTTGCGTTGGTGACACGATGAAGTCTCGTAATGACCTGAGCGCAAGTGGGGCGCGGGGTTTCAGCTGATATTTCCTCCCAGCATTTTTCCAATTTGCACTTCAGAATTTCTGCACTTTGATGCAATTTGGTACAGGTCTTCTGCTCAAGCATCGGCATACTCCAAAGTCCATGGAGGTCAAATCTGGAGAACTGGTATGTACTAGTCAAAGTAACCCAAACTGCCATTCTTTCTTCTTACAGGACATATAACGTCATATTCCGATAAGAACGGTAGCATGACAACCTGACCTGAGGTCATAAAACAAAGGGACAAAGCATTAAATGAAAATGAAACCTATGGTAATCCAGAGAACACACGAAACTTATGGTAATCCAGAGAGCACATGAAACCTATGGCAATCCAGAGAGCACACGAAACTTATGGTAATCCGGAGAGCAAATGTTCACTCAATGATAAAAAAATGCAAGATTAGGCTATGTGATGTCACTATGGGTGTTTAATATCTTTATGGCTGGAATAGTGAGAGACGCACTTATGGGAAGATAGAATGTAGCGTGAGATTGATGAATGATTGGTTGTATTTTGGCATATACTTATGACCTGGTATTTGTGGTTTAGAATGAGAGGGAGTTGGAAATGTTAAGTGTAGCTTTTGACAGGGTGTGTGAAAGGAAGTGCCTAAAGGTGAGTGTAGAAAAGAGTAAGTTAAATGGTATTTGGTGGTGGGAATGTGGCGGAGGTGTGATATCCAAGTCAGTGATGTAACCCTTGAACAAGTGCGACTTTTAGGTATGTATGATGTAGTTGTAAGTGGTAGTTGTGCAGGTGAAGCAGATTGTGACCACACGATTTTAAATGGTAGGGAAGTTTTAGGGGCAATTAGAGAGTTAGTGAATAGTAAAAGTTTGAGTGTAGAATGTGCCAGGAAGATGCATGATAGTATGTTAGTACCTATTGGTGTATGAGTGTAGGACTATGGCATGGGAGGAGTATGAAAAATCAGGAGTGAGAGCAGTGCAAATGGACATCCTGAGAGACCTGTTTGGTGTGCGGAAGGAAGAGAGAACGAGGAATGACTGGGTAAGAGGCGTTTATGGCGGGGAAAAAAGCGTGAATGAGGTTGTGAATGAGTGTTCTGAGGTTGTATGTCCATGGAAGAAGAATAGATGGAAATAGAAAAGAGAATATGCGAGAGTGAGTGTCAAGGGGTTAGAAGGGTTGGAAGTGAGCAAAAAAGGAGAGTGTTTGAGAGAAAAGGAAGAACTGAGGAGGAACTGGATGGTATTGTGTATTGATAGGTGTGTGTGGAGGGAGTTTGTAAAGACGAGATGCTATATTATACATCACCCCATCACTATGAAGGCTCTTCGTCAAGGACAAAATGATGGTAGATGTTTAGTGGTGTTGATCCGCGCCAACCTCAATTGATGAGAAACTAGATGAAGTTAAAGTATTGGAAGGTGCATAAAGGACCTCAAGGAGAAAATTATAAAGGGAATAGGTACATTAAGGTATTATTTTATATACTTTTATAGGGATGGAAGGCGGTGAGGCCTATTATATCAGAAGAATTGGTAGGCATCATTAAAATACGCATTAAGTCCTAGCATATAAAATGTACTTCAATTTGAGATGAGAACATAATGACGAATTTATCATCTGTCTTAATGACGTAGTTTTTTACACTAACATCAGTGAAAATGTAATAATATAACATATTAGTTTATCAGCATTACTAAAATACAGCGCTAACATTACTTTTTATCAATGCCTTTGTTAACTAAAACTTTCAAAAATAAATATTTTTTCTAACGCCCACGAAGCGATACACGGATGGTGCACCTTACCTACCATCCATAGATGAATGGCGCACTAGAGTAGTTTCGAAAAATATTTCCCCCCCCCCCCCGAGTTTTTCATAGATATACAGGTATGCCGTCTCTCGTTTTTCGAAACAAATAATAAGTATTAGTATTACCACACCCTACCGAAAAGGTAGGTTATTTTTTTCCTAGTGATTTAACGAGAGCTTGAAATTGAATTAGAGACGAATACACAGAAAAGTTGGGACCAAAAGGACGTATTATCGGATTCTAGGAACAGGAGTGCACAGAATACAAATATTTATCTATGAATCTCCCTTTCCCTCTATAATTTTATATTCTTGCTACTATTACCTATCATCATAATGAGAAAAGATAATTTAGTCAAATGATGAAAAAACAAATTAACGCGTTCATTATACTTGCTAAATACGTGTGTGTAGACAAAATTTTGTAAGATAAACAAAAAAATATTCAGGAAAACTAAACTATTAATCTTCAGTGGTAGAATGACATTCAAAGTAATCGCGTTTATATGGAATTCACCTTTGTCATCTGCAGATGAGAACTTCCGATCACGAAGATTTAAGCGAGGACAAAAGGCTAGGCGCTGTGCGGTACCTAGGTTAGGTTATTGCGTTATATATTAAATAATTTGATTTAGCCGATGTTTCGCGGGTGAAAATTTAGATTTGAAAAGTATAGATCAGTAGTTTTTTTTTAGCTAACACGGATTCGAATACTCTCTAAGCAGTGAATAGGCGTTCGGACATTATTTGTTTCTATAGCGGCGTATAGAGGTCTTGTATAAATGTCTGGTGACCAAATTCAAACTTGAATCTGACGTGTGGTAGCATGAAATAAACTGAAGTTGCAAACCATCTTTTCGGCGGTAAAGTGTAATTATCAATTTTGTCATTAAATACTGAACAACAAAATAAATAATACTATTACTTTTCTTTAACAAAGCTATTATTATGAAGTTATTGTAAAATTTATACGTTCAACTGTTTGGTTTCTTATAGCGAACAAATAAATAAGCAATCTTCCTCTATCTATATATATTTAGATAAATCAACGGAATTTTTTAGCGATAGTCCTGATAATTTCAAGGATACCTGTGTTTTTTCACCGCACAAAATTGTGTATAGAATTTTGCAACACTAAATGAAGTTATTTCTTAGGGAGACTCGAGTTGAAGGTCCCGCGTTCTTTCTATCTCATTGTCATTTGTGGCATAGAAACCATGCTGCAGCTTACATCTATAGGATTGCGTGTCATCCTGGCTACCAACGCCCGCAAATTTTCACCATCTTCACCACTTCCGTTGCTTTCTTTTTAAATTGTACGAAAACCCCTTTATCCAACCCTGTCTCAAGCCCGCCGAGGCTTAAGAGAGGCATAAGTGATTCACTTCGTTATTTCCTTCCCGTGAAACTTAGGGGGATTAAGTCGGCCCACCTTTATTAAGGGCCCGGCTGTCTGATAGCTGTACTCCTTGATGAAGCTCGCTGCATCCGCCCCGCACTCATTCACGGCTGCTTGAGTCACGCACAGAAGATAGGTATGAAAGGCACTGAAATTAAAAGAAATAGCAGCTGATCTATTAACAAGTAATGTATGGAGTTTGTACAAGAAATTGGAATTAATTTGATATAATTTCTCAGGTGGTTAGGGATAATGTAAAAACTTAAACCCACAGTTACTGATAATTTGGGGGGTTTTCTAATACATGGTGGGCCGTTGATGTAACGATCGAAATAACGATATTTACATAATCACCTTTGAAAACTGACATTCTCTAAGGAAAAATACATTATAAAGAAGCTTTGACAAACGAGAAAAAATGGTTTAGATAATGAACAAAATGTGTTATATCCAGGAATGTTAGAAGTCTCTTTGAAAGTTTTACTTCACGTCCATAATGGGTAGCATTTATGGGTGTCATTTCTTATATGGTTTTCCTCCAAAGTCTCGACCTATATTGAAATTGACCATAAATTATTTATCTGTCCAAGAAATTCAGAACATTCCCATATGCTCAAGAAAGGCCGGCATCTTTTTAATACCTTTCCCATCATGCCACAAGGAATTTAAACGAGAGCTTGGCATGTAATATTTTGCGTTTTTCCGAATTAGAGACTTATAACAGTGTGGAACATGATAAAAAATATTTAGAGGGTGAATAACACAACTATATATTAATTACTGAATTAATTTTGGAGATAGTAATGAAACAAGGTTTACTGAACAAAAAGTTGCCTGCTCTCACTTATCTGATTTAGGGCCTTACGACCTTCAAAACTTTGAATAATTTCCAGAATAACTTCAGGAGAACATTGGTAATTATATCATTCGAAAGAGAATACAAAACAACAAAAGGCTTCCAAATTTCGTTTAAATCGGTCGAATAGTTATGATGTTATTGCCAAAACAGAATAATTCCAGGGCTAACCATGGGAGGACTTTGGCAGTTATATTATTTGAAAGAGAATGTAAAACAATATAAGGGTTTCAGATTTCGTTAGAATCGGCAGAAAAGTTATGATGTTATTGCCAAAACAAGATAATTCCCTGGCTAACTTTGGAAGGACATTTGAAATTATAACATTCGAAAGAGAATGTAAAACAACATAAGGGTTTCAAATTTCGTTAGAATGGGCCGAATAACTACGATGTAATTGCCAAAATAAAATAATTCCCGGGCTAACTTGGGAGGACTTTGGCAATTATATCAACGTAAAGATTTCAAATTTTGTTAGAATCGGCCTAATAGGTACAATGTTATTACCCCCCCCCCCAAAAAAAAAAGCAAAACGGACCCGACCGACATAGTGAGATGTAGAGTCGCCCACATCTAAAAATTGTGGGTCGAAAAGGACGACTGCATTTGGAATCGGTGGGAAAGAAAGAATAATGACTAAAAACCAAAATTTTGCTCCAGATGTAGTTTAGCTCGATTTTAAAAAAGATTTTGACACCATTCCACATAAAACACTCTTAATTAAGCTGAACTTGCAAAAATAGAGAATAAAGGTCTCGAAAACCGTAGGCAGCGATTTTGTCATTGAAAATAGTTCATCTTGGGCATCTGTCACTAGTGCGTTCATCAGAGATCTGTTCTCAGAACCTTGAATATATATATATATATATATATATATATATATATATATATATATATATATATATATATATATATATATATATATAATAAATATATATCCATTAAACCACATTGAAAGAGAAAACGGAATAATTTTTCCTTGCAGTAATATTTTTATTACCTTTTTTCGAAAAAATCCGTGCAGGGAAGCGATTCGAACCAGACACACTGAGGCAGCGAGCACCGCTTTGATCACAGTTAAAAGTATGACGTTAGTACACTACGCTACGCCTGGTTCGAATCTCTTCCCTGCACGGATTTTTTCGAAAAAAGGTAATAAAAATATTACTGCAAGGAAAAATTATTCCGTTTTCTCTTTCAATGTGGTTTAATGGATTCATTTTCATAATTTTCTCGCGCTACTTTGATATATATATATATATATATATATATATATATATATATATATGAGAAATTTGATGTAAATGACCAATGAGACAAAAATATGAGGAGTTTTTTAGAGGTAAGAGAAAGGGACATTGGAAGACACAAGGATTGAGGAGAGCAAAAGAGGGCACAAGGAAGCCAATCGATATTGAGAAGACAAAAATAACGCCAGGTAAAAAAATGAATTATCCTGTCGGTAATCGAAGCCGGGTCTGATTGCCGGTCAGATGCTCTGGCCGGCAATCAGGAGACCCAAGTTTGCTCATCTTGATCTTTGTGGTTGTTACCACCCGCAGAACTTATATTTGCTCTTTCTATATATACATATATATATAGATGCAATATCACGTAGGCAAAGTGAACCAGTATCTCAAAATACTTTCGAAAATTATTCAGTCTCTCAATGAAAACTAGAAGAAAAAAATATTAAAATATATATTATAATACATATATATACATCCTTGGCCAAAATTATGAGGCAGGTATGAAAAGGTGAAGAATATGATTGCAACTCATTTATTCATACTTGACATAATACATATAAACATTTTGCGTATATCTTATCAATAATTAAGATTTGATGCGTCCTCCTTTTGCTTTTATAACCGCTTTAATGCGTTTTTGCATATTGTACATAAGCATTTGCGGCAACCTTCTGCCATTCAATGTGCGATACTAACGTTTATTCTATATTTTCAATGATTATCTTGTTGTTAACTTACAAGTGGTAATGTTTTTGTTAAAAATGTCTCCGAAGAAAAAGATTCGCGAAACTCAAAGACCTCAAATCATCGCATTGTCCAGGGAGGGATTATCCTAAGTCAAAATTGCCAAAATATTTAAATCCTCGAGAAACGGTGTTACAACAACCATTAAAAGGTACAATGAGACCAATTCTTTCAAAAACCGGGATGGTCAAGGTCGCAAAAGGTGTACAACTCCGAAAGAAGAGAGGTTGCTGAAAAGAACATCTCTGGCCTATAGGAAAAAACCTCTTCTGATCTAACTGCTGAGTTTCGGGCAGCAACAAACAAATATATAAAAAGGCGCACAGTGAGAAGAAGGTTATTAGAAGCTGGGCTCGAAGGATGTAAGGCTAGAAAGAAACCGAGGCTGTCTCGGGTGAACAAGAAGAAGCGATTATCTTGCGCAAAAAAGAATGAAGGTTGGACTGATGATGATTTGGCTCAAGTTGTTTGGTCTGATAAAAGCAACTTTAAGGTAGGTTCTCCCCATTAGTTTCTACCAATTTATTACGTTTGTACACATTTTTATTGATACCAAAAATGAGCAGTAAAATTTGTATTTCTCCTCAGATCTTTGGAACCCATGGAGCTGTTTATGTTCGACACATTGTTGAGGAATCTTCTGATCCGAGATATGTTGTCCAAACAGTCAAATTTGGAGGTGGCAGTGTAATGTTCTGGGGCTGCAATTCGTCTTCAGGTTCAGGAGTGTTGTTCACTTGGGAGGGGAGAATGAATTCCAACACTTAGATAAAAATTTCAATGATGACATACCAGATGGTGTAATCTTCCAATAAGACAATGCCCCATACCACACATCTAGTCTCAATGGTTGGTTTGAAAAGAAAGGGATGACGTTGATGGAATGGCCACCTCAATATCCAGACCTCAACCCCATTGAACATTTGTAGCGACACTTGAGCACAAGAGTGAGTGTGCACAAATGTTCCTCAAAAAGTGAATGAACAGCCATAATTCATGAAGAGTGACAGAAAATTGAGCCAACCACTCGTGCCAACTTAGTCTTAAGGTTGCAAAAACGCATAAAAACGGTTATCAAAGCAAAGGGAGGACACATCAAATATTAATTATTGATAAAATATACGCAAAAATGTTTATTTGTATTATGTGAAATATGAAATTAATGAGTTTCAATCATATTCTTCATTTTTTTATACCTCCACCATAATTTGGTCAAGGCTGTATGAGTGAAAACAAACTTAAACTTTTAAACAAGAAATAGCCAACGGTTTAAAGGGAAGAGGGATCAGGCGAGGGAAAGACACACCCAATTTATCAGGAGTAGGTAGCTAGGTAACACCAACAAATGATCTTGAAATAAATTTATTGGGTTGAATTTAAAAAAAAAAATGAGGATGACACGAGCTTGCTACCAGGGCATATCATAATGCCTGTAAAAACTTGCAAAGAGATATGGATAGAGTAACAAAATCGTCGGAAAAATGGTAGATTTAATTTAATGTTGGCAAAGAGAAGGTAATGTACATAGATCATGACAATCTCAGAAGATATTACAAAATGGGTCGTCAAGTTTTAAACACAGTCAACACAGAAACAATTCAGGGTAGCATCACAAAAGTGTTCTGAGATACATAGCTATACATTTTTAATTTAAATCGGAAGATATTATTCTTCCCTTTTATAAAGCGCTTGTAAGACCTCATTTAGAATATGCGGTGCAATTCTGGTCTCTCTACATGCCAAATTACATTGGAACGTGTTCATCGTCGACCTATGAAATTAATTCGTTACTTAGAATAATACTCGTATCATGCGAAGAAAGCCTCATTCACCTCAATTTACTTTTACTTAAAAATAGGCATTCACGCGGCTAAATTATTCAATTATATAAACTAGTAAGTGGGTTTACTAATAATAATTATAATTCAATTTTTGAGCTAGATAACTAAGCAGCAACGATAAATAACGGTTTCAAACTAGCAAACAAATGATTGCAATAGTACAGAATTTTTTGCATATAGAATAACAAACAATGGAATGACTTAACTAGAAATATCGTCAAAAGGCCTACAGTAAATACATTGAAGAACCGAATCGATAAATATTAGTTCAAAATACAACCTTGCAGAAATATAGAGTCGTGAACTAATTCTTTATCCATATCATCTCTGCCTTTACCTATCCTAAACCTCTGACTTCCATCCTTTCCCCTCTTTTTTGAGCTATCCTCGAGTGGATCTCCGCGTCTTTACTCGTTCTTAATTCTGTAACTGCCTAGCGCATGTTCGTGCATTGCCTGGACATGGCCGAGAAGTCTCGGGTACATTCCCCTGTCGCCCACTGGATCTAGGACAAACAATTGACCGGGCCAACACGTTGTTGACAACTGCCTACAGTGACCTGGATACTAACCTAACCTCTAAAAGTTATACTAGCCTGGCTCATTTTAATTAAAGCCAGGAAGTTAGTGTGACCAATGAAGGAATTACACGCGAATTTTGAAACAAGGTGATGGATAGAAGAAGGAATTGGTGGAAATAAAAAGGAAATAAAAGACTGATACCGAATCGGCCCTAAATACTTGGGGACGAGATTTCATACCTATTACAAACTCAAATAATGTGTTCGTAAAAAGAGTTCAAGTACTCTATAATAGGAATTTAAACCGTTTTGTGGGGTTAGAAGTTCGTACTATAGTGTTGTTTTCTTCGTAAAAACTTGGCACAAAACATTGATTAAATGAGCCCTCTAGGCACCGTCACTAAAACTGGCACCAAGTTGCTCATTCGACTCTTTGTCACCTTCGATCCTCCTCCTTTATTTGATCCTATATTCTCGAAAATCAATAAGTAGGTGTATCGTGGGTTTTATATTACCTTGGAGGTTATATTAAAGGCTTTAATAAATCATTGGGGGATGTATTGCACTTTCTTGTACCCTTTTGGGCAGAGGTATGAATGAAATAAACTGAGTGGGTGGTGGCACCCCCAGAAATACAATCCCCAAACTCATTCAAAAGGGCAACAAAACAAAAACAATTCGCTCAAGTCAGCATTGACGCTCTCATGAAAGTGCCACCTGAGTGATTGCTACATCAGCCATCCTTTCCCCTATGAAATCCCCTTTCGGAAAAAAAGATATAAGAAAAACAGACGTAACCTAACTTCGGGCGCATCTGAATTTTAAATTGTTTCAAATGGTCCACAAATATCCTTATTTAAAAGACAGAACATCGTTTTCGGTCTTTTCAGACTTTATCAAAGATGAATTTTAAAGTTTCGAGAGTTGTGATTTGTGGCGTTTATATAAAATCCAAAACTTTCGATGACGCCTGTCGTCGCTTAGAGGAGTGACGGGTGGCTAAACTTGGAGGATGGGGGGGGGGGCGAATTGGTCCTTTAATTTTTGCCCTTCTGAGGCAAACTTAGAGGAAAAAATCGATCACGGAAAGAGAAGGAATGAAGACAATTGTGAGTTCACCTTCGAGCGAAAGACGAATTGAAGAAGAAGGTTAATTGTTGTCACCTATTTTTAGACGTAAACAAGAATAATTGAATTCGTAAAAACTCGACAACACGTACATTCGTATACACACAAATACATACAAACAACCCACACTTAAATGTTTAATATTTAAAAGATCCGTTTTTTATTTTTACAGCCTCCTTTCAGTTAATGTTGGTTTATTGTAGCTGTTTTCAGGATTAAAATTCTTGAAATCATTTTTCCTCCTGTCTGTAGGTCTCCTCTCACTCTCCCCACTAAGCACCATTTCTCGATAACCATCTTTATTTCTCTGGTTTGCTAATATTTTCATGGACATTTTGGGTAAAGAAATACATATAAGCCTACTTAAGCAGCAATCGCTGGGAAAAGTGTTTTCATATAAACACACGCAAAAAGTACGAGTTCGGATCCTCTTGCTGAGAGAGCGCTTCACGATATTCACTAGTGGCGATGCCCTCGATAGTTGGCGATGGCCAAGATTCTATCTAGTCAAGTTCATCGAAGCATGACGTCATAGTGAACAACCGAACCGTGCTCCGGGACTCCCTGTCTGCATCAGGGCTGCCGACGTTGGTACTATCGTACCAAAGTGGTTACATTTCGTCTTCGATCCACCCAGCATTTTAAGCACCACTCATTCTTACAATCCAGAGCGAAGGAGGTAACGGAAAGGGAAGGCACCGGGGCTGCACTAGGCGGTAATATGCTTCATTTACAAGTTCAACGGAATGAGACCAATATATTGGAACTTAACCCGCCCGCCCCGAGGGACCACAACAACTAAATAAATCGAGGTTTGTTTTTCTCAGATTGTGGCCATGATCTTCGACTGCCGAAAGGGAAGCCCAAATTTTTGGGCTCATAATTTCCTCCCCACAACGGTTGTCCATTCGCCCACGTTGATGTCGAATACCTTTTCAACTCATTCTTCACAGCTCTCGCTAGTCTCGTGGATACGGCATTAGACTTCTAGCGTTAAGGCACGGGTTCCACTCCAGCAAGCGTGGAAACAACTTTCAGAGGTGTCACGGGCTGATCGCCCATTGGTGAATACGCTGAAACTTACCACAGCCCGGTTAGGAACTCTACACGCATCCTCACGCCCATGGCAGATCGCCACATCGTTATCATTCCCTTCACATCACAACATACTCTCTTTTCCGTTCTGGAGCCTTACCAATGGAGTAATAGTATCCCCTATGTGGGCACTCATACCCACATATGGGGAATACGACCTCCCCCACTCACCAAACAAGAACCAGCCCTTGGCGCCTTCGTGCTTACCAGCTATTGACATTCTGATCTTTATGTGTATTTCATTATTTGTTTAGTAGATCTCGTCCGCAATGAAAAGGACGAATAGTGGAACTTACTACTACTACTATTTAAAATGTCTCCTTTAATTAAGGGTAATTATATGATTGTTTAACATTAAGGTGAAATATTCATTCCCCCCTCAAAAAAAAGGTTTATCACATTTAATAAATTTGACAAGTTTTTGTAAGGTTTGAGTTGGTACCTCCTGGGTGGTGATGTTGGCACCTCTGCTAAGAATCCCTTCGGCAGCTCATCTTTCCCCTCCTCAGTTTATCCCCTATCTGTGAAAGAGGAATCTGTTCCCTCCTGCATCAGAAAACCGTCGATTGTTTAGGGGCTCCCTGGTGCTACAGAAGAATGAATTCCTGGGGGGGGGGGGGAAATTCTTCTCTTCGTTTATTTGAAATATAAATTTAGGTCAATTATTTTTGCGAACTCCCATTGCTATTAAGAGATGTGAATTGGTTGCCTGGTTAGAGTAAGTGAGAAGAGGTAAATGACAGACGGAAGATTAATGTCGACGAAATAGGAGTGTGGATTTTATAATAGGCCTCGTCACCTATTCAAGAGCGCACCGCCCTATTTGCGTCCTTGTATTTACTCGTTATCTTTCCCTGGTCTCTCTGCACTGCCAGATAGATGGAGGCTATGTCCTACCGGGGCACCTAGCTACTCTCTTATTTCTTCTATAGCGGTGTCCGTGGTCTTAGTAAACTGGAGGTGGAGGAGACCGAGTCATTTATAGGGTAGGAGCACGATTTATTTATCCTAAGCCTAGGGATTGTTCGAACAACGCCCTGTATGCTCCAAATATTGTTATGAGGCAACTTTTGTTTGCACAGATGCGCCTTCAAACTTGGAGTAGTCTGATGAACTCCTGGAGAAGGTCAAATGGCCTCATATACGTCACTTGAGGAAATAATAATGGATTCAAAGGGTGGAGAGGTTGTAATTGTAGCCTCTGTTCGACCTTGTTCCTCGAGATTTATAATAAACCCAATTGGCTAAAGTATTTAAGCGTTCCAGGGGTTGTTATTGGAGTCTCGTGTCTCTAAAACTTTTCTCTGTGCATTGTCCTTCTATATATTGACAATCTTCGTTCTTCTTTGGACTCTCCACTAGTATTTCTTCATTGATAAAGTTGACTTGAGTGTGTGGAATTGCTTGAGTGGATTTAAATGAATCGATTTGATTGAATTGACTGAATGATTGGACTTGAATAAGAAGACTTAGGTGAGCGGACTTCCGATTCTTTTCTCATGAGAAAATATTTTCCCTTCAGCGGAAATGAACTCTTAGGTCACAATAGTTCCATGTATTTTCTCCATAAGAGGTCTATGGTCCATGGGCAGGCAGCTGTAATTTTTAATTTGAATACTTGAGAATATCGACCTAACTCCGTTTTGAAGAGTAAAAAAATGGAATTTTCCGAATTAATGTTAACATCACTCACAAGGTCTGCTCCTCTACTGTTCCAAACAGCTTTTCATAACAATAAAAAATGTCTTCTCCATAATCTTACTGTTTGGAAACAGCAACTTTGACTCGGTAAAAAAAATTATATATATGCATGTTTATAATAACTAATTAACCTTATTGTTAATTGTTTTTAGAAATTATGAAATTCGTCGAATAATTTAATATTTTCTGATTATACTATTTATCAATTATCCTCGAATATTTACATTGGATGTATTTATATTTATTTTAATTTATAGATTGTTAATGTTATTTTTTCTTTGAATAAATCTTTGTGGGCTTTTATTCCTGCAAAGGTGTTTGCTATCTCTCCAGTCGTAAAGCTTGGCATCCGCAGAGAAAACTAAAATTATACAAGATAAATGTTATAATTAATTTTGATTTGAAAAAAATTCGTTCAGAAAGCAAATTGAAATTACTCAGAGGATAAAAGTTCCAACCGAAAAATATTTAAAATATAAATTCATTTGACTTCAAAAACGGCGACCTAAAAATGGTCGAGGCTCTATGGATTTTGCAGGAAGATGGTATACAAGGAGAGGCAGGAATTTGAATGCCAATGGAAATAGAGCATCATAAACAAGGGGAGGAAGGGGGGAGAATTTATTCCCTGAGTGGAATGGAAATTCGTCGAACGTGTCGCTCTTTGATGTTATTCCGTCGAGGATGTGCAAATAGGAAAAAAAAACTATGGAAGACCTTATTAAAGCCCTTTGCTGTGATACTCATCAACCTCTTCTCAACTCTAGAAGTGCCAGAACACAAAATGTGTCGCAAGGTCTTTCGAATAGTTCTGAACAGAATGTCTATTAACAAATCAGAAAAAAATACTACTACCCATTCTAATATAATTATTTCAGACTATTTGATTGTTATATAATGCATTCTATCTGTGAATGTGTTTTAGCTCTATTTAGCCTGATGTTAACTACAGTTAACATATTTGTATCTCAACATAGTTATTAATATAGTTTTCCTGAAAACCTAATTTGATCAAATTATACGTGTGAGTAAATCCACGGGAATAACTCCCGACCTTTACATACTTGCATGCAAGTCCTTTTCTCTCAAATTCCCTAAATGAGACTTAGAAATCTAGTATTCGTTTACAACATCATCCATGAATGGCTCTTAGACAACTTTTTGAAACTCAACCATGGCAAAACACAAGTATTGCTAGTGGGTACTACATCGGATGATTCCTGGTTGCAACACTATTGCTCATTTTCCCATCCATGACGTCTCTAATGTACCTTTTTCCGATAATCAAAAATGTGACCGTCAGGTTTGAAAAGCAGTTATATCTCAAAGCTCTTGTTGTAAATTCTGCAAATCCTGTCTCTCCATAATCCTAGCTCCACTCACTCCCACTTTTACCTCAACAGTTGTGAGATCGCCTTCGACTTGTTCCAAAGTTTTCGGCCGGTATTCTTCTCCGTCCGGGACGTTTCTTATGTATAGTTCACCTGCATCTTGAACTTCACTGGCATCTCATTCAGTATCACCGGCAATGCCTTACTTCTGACATTTAAGATGTTAGATAGAGCAGCACTTCTTACCTGCTTTCATCACTGGCCTTATCCTAACCCATGAGAATCGTACGCTCAGCCATGACCCCACTATTGCTTATTCGTCGCAGCTCTCTATGCTACCCGGTTGATCGTGCTTTCTCGAATTTGTGCCACCAGATTGTGGAACAATCTGACTGCTGTTACTTTCGATTCGTCGGTGCATTGAAGTTTATATCTTCTATCACGCTTTTCTTTAGTTGATTGACAGACGGTCTGGGGAGACTTGTGGCAATAGAGAGTGTAATATTTATCATAGTATAGATTAACATTTACACCTTAAAGGCAGTAATAGTTCAGGTGACTCTTTTATTTTGTAGTTATGTTATCATATTTATTAATCTGTCTCTGTATCTAAATATATATACATCTCTCTCTCTCTCTCTCATACTTCCATTCACAAGAATAACGAGGACAAATTCCAGGCTTCAGATCATTAAGTTTGGGGGCGAATTATACCGACTCCGTTGTTCGTGTGCCTTTGTGGAAAAATAAAAAATAAGTAAGTGAAGCAGTGGGGGTCAAATGGACCCGGAATTTGCTTACCAGCACTGTTTTCTAACTGTGTCCGTGGAGGAGACGTCATCCCGAGGACTTACGGAGTGAATCAGCATCAGATACTGGGGTCCACAAATGCGCGGGTCCGTGCTTACATTTTTCATACAGGGGGCGTATATCTTGTAACCTGCAGGGAAGACAGACTTACAATTTACTTCAACCATGGTAAAAATACAAACAAAATACATTTTACAGGGGAAGTAGTTAAATCGCGGTTCGCACAGTTGTTTATTAGCGAACGCAAGGAATTGATTGCTTGCCTTTACTACAAAAGACAAAATAGTTTAAATTTGGATGCTTTCAAAAGGGAAATATAAACCCCAACTACAACTTCTCCATAAGAGATAGTCTTGATATGGCTACCTCCAAATAGTCTAAAAGAGCTAATTAGGAAAGACACCTTATCCCAAAACATCTATCCCAAAACGAGCTAATGAGAAATAGCTAGTATCTAAATACTTTATATCGATAGAACTATTATCAGTGAAATTTAAAAAATATGCCAAACATTGAAAAATAAAAATAAATATAAAATGAATACAATTCTTTTGGACAAAAGGTAAGAGGCTATTATTGTCTCTTCCCATATTTGGTTGCACGATGGTACCACTCCCTTGTGGATACCTTTGGGAACAGGAAAGGCTACGAGAGTAAACTTTCACAGAAAATCTGAAGTTGTGCCCCTAAGGAAACAGGTTGTCAACAACGGCTTCTTTGCTTTTGGCCACACCTGGCGGGCAAGAAGGGTGCCTTCTCAACGGGGTGACCCAGGATTATCAAGTGCCAATAATTGCGCGCCATCCTTGGTGCCAACGCCATAGTCTTTAGAGACAAGAAAATCTTTCTGGGACGGAAAATACTGATGACTCTACTATTATTTGGTACAAATAATTTAAGAACCAGCTTTTAGGTACCATGAGCCATTTTGGGACTAGCTCTTTTGTTCAATTAGCCTTTGGACCTAGAAATTTTGGGACTCATTCTTTTGTTGTATAATCGTCTTTTATGATCAGTAATTAAATCGCACGATTCTATGTATAATCTTTCATTGATTTCTAAAATCCCGTCATTCTATGGCATAGCTGAGTGGAAGTTTCTCCTGAGCTAAGCGAATTAAGTCATATTGAGTGTGGTTACTCACGGAATGGAATCAGAATTCAGGTAGACTATAAAGCAGCTGTCATATGTTGTAGTAACCCATGGTTCAGATCCTACGTTAAAATATGAAAATCGGTGAAAAAAACCCTAACCACCAAAATACCTGTCAAACCTCTTTTATGGGTTTTGGAATTAGAAAGGTTAGCATTAGAAGGAGCGTCGATCGAGAAAGTCAAACAGGGTAAGAGTCCTGGACTTTATTTAACGCAAAACTAAACTGCAAAATACCCCCACAGGAAAAAAGAAAGTTGTCACTTAGGAACACTCACGTTCTCTGAATTGCCCTGGAGTACAAAGCATATTGGTGACTTCTGTGGTTCCATGGAGCAGATTGTTAATAAGGTTCTGTCTCTTACGATTGAAGCACTGCTCTATGTAGGCAGACACACACTGCAGTCCCTTGTTCATAGTTCTGGCGCAAGAGCAAAGGGAAGAAAAATCAACCGCTACCATCTTACCATACACTTTAATACTCACGATAGCAAATTGTATGGCAGCTATTGTTTTGTCCGTTTAGACCAGGGATGGGGAACCTCTGGCCTTTAGGGCGCATGTGGCCTTCTAGGCCATTTAGTGCGGCCTTCTTAATGAATTCAAATTTTGTAGATCAAATCATTTTAACGCTTATCTACAAAAAGAACTTCACAAGAAAGTCTCTCAAAGGTTAGTTAACTTTAGAATTAATAATTTTTAACACTTTTAAGCCTCATACATAGTCAAGGTAGCTAATTATATAAAACATAATTAGCAACTTGCAGAATATCTGATTAAAACTTTAGGAAAACGACCTACAGCAAACTTAATGCGGCCTTCAATGCAGGAAAAGTTCCCCACCCATGATGTACACCCTCCTTTTATAATGGATGTAAATCCATCCAATTTATTTTCATGTGGGGAATACAATTTTTAACAATTAATGCGCGATTAAGCCAATTATAGTACAATAATGGAATACAAGAAAGGAAGCAGTCACAAGGAATAGGGGCACCCAAGAAGGCATTGCTATCCATGCTGTGGAGGTACTGTTTAGGGTAAGAGACAAACAGACTGGATGAAATAGGGTTTTTTTTTACCATTGCTGTGGGAAGGGGGTGGGGGGATGTTATGATAGTGTATGGCGACATTCTTCCAATCAGATTTTTGGAAAAATTTCTATATTCTTCTAGAATCCATTATTAAGTAGGAGGAGGTTTGGGGGAGGGGGATTGCCACAATTGACATTGCTGACTTTTCCCGTCGTCCCCAAAGACGTTCATTCCAGAGCGCGGAAAAAGCGACCAATTAAAAGTTGGCAAATTATCCTCCAACTTATTATACATGACTGTAAGAATGGGCGACTAGGTCCTATTCACAAGCCACAGCAATGGTGGTATTGGTGGCGCGTTCAAGCTGGTGGTGCCACCAAATTTTTCCATTGTAACTAACGGCGCTATTCACGCGAGACGCGACTTTCAGCGTGGCCAAGGTGAGAATGAGCTCTCTTAGTGGCGTGACTGGTAGGCAGGAAATAATGGTGACGCAGATTAATTCCACATTTATTTCTACTACACCCTGCAAGGATAAACAAGTCACCCACAATCGTGGGCGTAGGAACAGACCTCTCTTCAAGGGGAAGGACGACGAGGATCGTAACTCCGAGTCCACAGTGTTCTCTCGTACGAACCTCCCAAACAAGTGGGTGTGGGCGGGGGTAAGGGGGTAATACAGAAAACCATCGAGGCATCTTTGCCCCATAATTTTAGAAGAGGTTCGTAAAGAAAGTGGTGAAGTTGGGGGAAGGGAAAATGTGCTGGAAGTTGAAAGCCGGGGTAGATAACTTGGAGCGCGAGAGATCGGGAGGTCTCGCAACTCTCCTGGACCTTGTTTTTCTTATTTATTTAAATGCCCCTACCCCTTCAAAATCGTGGAATAGGTCCTCTGACCGAAAAATGAAATTCACATATAGATCAGAATGACAATCGTTGGCAAACTTGAAGGAACCAAAGGGCGGTCCTCGTTGGGAAGGGAATGTGCAGAAAGGATCGTAGTTCCGTGAAGCCCCATTAATCAGAAAACAGGGGAACAATGTGGCCCAAGGGAGAGCAAGCCACTCCTTGTCAGAGAAGTGTAACCCACTTCAGTGTGGTCTGTGACGTATGAGTGATGCTTTGTATAACAATAGAGGGGGAGGGGGATTGTAATTGGCTCTGTGGACGATGACTTAGCTTGTTGGAGCTGCCATTGCGTACGTGTCAGTCTCGACGTCACACGTGAGTGGCGGCTGACCCCCGCGAGTTCCAAAAGTGTTAGTTTCCGGTCTCGCCGGGAATTGAACCAGGTACACGGACTAGCTCCCTACTTTGCCTGTGGTCCTTTCTATTCCTTTCAAGGTGACCGTGATGCCCCTTCTCCCTGAAAAGGGTCCGAGTCATTTAGGCCCTTCCCAAGTTACTCCTTCTGAATATCATTTCCTTTAATGTCCGATTGTTCGAGGAGGTTTAAACTCCCCACCTCCATTTTGAGGCTTCGAGGTCTGAGAGTAGTTTTTGCCACTCACTCCTTTATTTTGCCACTCTCGCCCTCCCATTCGCCACTTGCTTCTTTCTTTTGTCATTCGTGTCCTCATTTCGCTACTCATTTCATCCATTTTTACACCGCTCTTCCTCTTCTGAAACTCGCCCCCTTTTTTACCACTCACTGCTTTAATTTGTCAGGTCCGTCCTCCATTTGACCATCACCCTTTCTTGTGTCACTTTTGCTACTCGCTCATTTCTTTTCTCACTCTAGTCCTCATTTTGTTACGTAAGTCCTCTCTTTGTCACTCCCGTCCTCTCTTGTACCACTCGCTCCTTTATTTTGCCACTCACTGCTTTCTTTGGGCACTACTCTCCTCCATTTTACCAGTCAACCCCTTATTTTTCCACCATCTCCATCCATATTGTCACTATTCCACTTACATCCTACATTCTACCTTTAACTCCCTTGTTTTGCCACTCATTCCTTCATTTCTTTTAACACTCCCGTCTTCACATTTTTCTTTTCCTCCGCATTTTGTCACTCTCCTCCTCCCTTAAGCCACTCACTCCCTTATTTTGAAAGCCCGTCTCTCACATTGCCACTCTCATTTTCTGCCACTATCCCCTTTATTTTGCTGCTCACACCATCCATTATACCACTTTTTTCATTCTTTTGTCATTCCCATCCTCCATTTTGCCAGTCACTCTGTTTCGCCATCACCTCCTTTCTTTCACCACTCCAACCTTCATTTTTGCCATTCAATCCTTTCTTTGTCAATCCAGTCCCTGTTTGCCACTCACGCATGTATTTTATCACTTCCGTCCTTAATGGTGCCGCTCATCACTTTTTGCCACTATTAGCCCCATTTGGTCACTCGCTTATTTTGCATATCTCTTCCTTTTACTAAGCACTTATTTATTTTGCCACTCATTCCTTTATTTTTCACTCTTGTTCTTCCTTTTGGCGCACTCATTTATTTTGCCAGACCCGTTCTCACTTTCGCCACTCGCTCCTTTCTTATGTCACTCCCCACCTACCCCTCTTTTGCCACCACATCCTCCCTTTTTGCTACTCACTTCTCTTTTGTTGTTACCCATTGCTTTCTTTTGCCACTCCTAACTTCCCTTAAGGCACCCGCTCCTTTCATTTGCCACTCGTTCCCTTCTTATGTCACTTCCGTCCTCCATTTTGTCTTTTCTACTCATTCGTTTTTTTTCTGTCTGTTCTTACATCTCATTCTGTGCCACGGAGTTTCATTCTCTCGTTGGATTACACAAATGCCGCTTCCTGTAGTCGAGAAGCCGCAAGTGGCTGTCATGCGTGGCATGAGCAACCATATAGCTGCTGACATCGGAGGGATCGCGTTCCCTCCCGGCCCCAATGCCCGAGGGTGCATCTGGGGCTCTATCTCTACCTTCTATACATTTTCCCTTCCTCTAACTTCACCGCTAACCTAACCTATCCTGACTTCACCGCTCTTTTTTTAGTGTAGTTTTGAGGTCGAGTCGCAAAGGCGCCGACAGGGGGGGGGTTACCCGCCTCCCGAGACCAAGGTAAGAGGGGAGAAACCCCCTCTGGGTGTGGGTTATTACGGGAGGGCGGAGCGGGGGGGGGGGAGCTTTCTTTTGTCCCTTTTGGTTAAATTTACTACTCAGTCAAGGGGAGGGCTTGTCTTTGGAATCCCTTGAGGCCTTCCAAACAGTGCTCTGGGCTGGGGGGGCGAAGGGGAGTCGAATAGAGTAAAAGTGAATAACGAGGGCAGAGGTTGTAACCCCAAAAGTATGAGAATGTAACGAAGCCACCGGGTGAGGATGACGTCACTCACCTGCACATGTCTTCAAGTTCCTGCTCGGTGCTGGGGAAGGCCATGTTGTGGTCCCGGTTGATGGCCTGCAGCAGGTTCATGCACTTCTGCATGTGCAACGGCGAGCACTGACCCTTCTCTCCCTGCGCTGAGGGGCTAGCTCCCCCTGAAGTCATTCCTGCAATGATCGGATCCGTCAATCTTTTAACTAACGCCGCCGCCAAAGTTCATTCTTTTGAAACTCGGGTTTGTTGGTGCGAACTTTTCTGCTCGAAGCTTTTACCTACGGCATTTAAAAAAAGTCTTTTTCTATTTTTTATTACTAATTTCTAGACCTTTTTATCTTCTCTTCTATCTCTTACGCTCTCTCTTCTTTCTCTATCTCCCCTATCTCTGTGTGTGTATGTGTGTATGTCTGTTAATCTGTCTCTCTCACCCTTAATTCCAAAGTTCTGTTACTCATTTCCTTAAATGCTCCACTCCATCCGGACCTCTGCATAATCTACATTTTATCTACGGATTACTTGGAGAATGGTCATCTACCTGCATTGAAGAACAAGTCGACTCGATCAAGGTATCGCGGGTGGATTGGTTGCGACAAGGGAGAGACGGGCCCCCTCGGAGAGGCGTGACTCGGCCGGCCGCGTGCCAAAGAGACACGATGCCTCCTCGCCCCTCCGCATTCCGAATTAACGAGCTCTTTATCCGACCGAGGCCGTCCGAGACACACCCCGCAAATACAGTTAAAAGTTTATCGAGTAGGACCTTCACGGGTGATCCGATTTACCGGGCCGTTTGTGGTCAAAGCTACTGGGAGGGGTTATATTCTATTAACAAGAAGGTCCTCGGTAGGGGGCGGGAGGGGGGCGTTTAAAAGGGAATTTAGTGAGAAAGGCGAATGGGGAGCGATTCTGGGACGAGAATTATCGCTTGATTGGATATTTGGTCCGAGAGTACCGCAATTAATCGAAGACAGTGGCACTACAAGAGGGGGGGGGGCGATTGATTGCCCTTGTCTTGAGAGCAATGCCGCCTGGCATGCTTTAAGGGGGGGGGGTAGGAAGGGGGTCCACCGATGGAAGCAGGAAGAGTTAAAAAAATGAAGACCCCCTCTTCTCCCATCTGCCTACGCCCCCCCCCCCGCCCTGCAAGGCATCGTGTGTTCCTACATTTAAGTGTCTATGCCTCTTTGAGCGAACTTGTTCAAGGGAGTTTCTGATACCACCCCCCTCTCCCACTAGTTAAAGGGGGGCGAGGTTTTGAGCTTTTCTCTTGGAGTTATCATTATCGTTTTTCCCTATTTTTCTTCTTCTATCCGCCTTTTCTGATGTTTGTCCCCCCTTCGGACTCTCTGCCCAGAATGTTAAATGCAAGGGCTCCTTGTATAATAGGTACTTATACCCTGGTAGCTGGGTCCTAGTTTCCGGTTGGTTAATGTTTCTCATCTGTAGGTTTTAGGTCCCAGTGGGGGCAATAAAACTCCGCCACGTATGACCTCCCGAAGAAGACTACTAGGACTATCCGGTTGAGGTCAGAGAGAACCCGAAATCTCCTTTGGCACTACTGCCCCCATACCCACTATCTCAAGGGAGAAGCTTTATTTGTTTCTTAATGCGTCTTATGTATTTTATTCATATTTTAAAATAGAGAAACAACCGAAGGTTACAACCAAACAAACAATTTACTCCAACACTCAAGGCAATAATGGTAACAAGTGAGATAACGCCTTCCACACTACAGTAGCTCGATGCATTGTCATCAACAAGATACTAAACATCACACTTGACACTACAACATATAGCTCTCAAACTTTCACAGAGCCCCATAAGAACATGTAATGCACTCCGGCCAGTGTTCATGAATACGCATACAACACAGAGTTCCACAAGGGTGCGTAAGCCCCCACTCTTTTCAACCTTTTCATCTATGGTACCCCCCTCTCGTGTTCAGAAACAATGCACTCTGCACCAACGCGACCTGCACCATGACCAAATACTGTCTCTCCCTCAACATATTCTGTTACTCTCTTCCAAATCCACAAATTAGAAGTCAATGATCACACCCTCGT